>CM029014.1:167489804-167789804 GCA_016801055.1 Panax notoginseng | reverse complement strand
TGCTATATCCTTATAGGTTCTACTGGGGATTTGGCAATGATAACCAAATTGGATGTGCGATCCAAATCTTTGAGGATGCTGACATTGGGGTTATCACCAAAGTCCTGAATCCTTGATACAGACTTGATTCCGAAGTATTGCCTCTTATATGTAAGAGATCTGTGGGGATAAAGCTTTGTCTGTTTAAGGATGTGTATAATATATTTCGACATCAATCCTCTTTGACGACATTTCTTTTTCATGGCTTGTATCGCCAGAGTATGTCAATATTCTGTTAGTTTTACTGCCAACATCAAATGTTGTCAGGGCTGCCTGACCTTTGTTGACGTGTGAACCAATGGTTTACCATGTGTTGTAACCCCCGCCGAGGATACATTTGATTCTCTATTGATGTGTAGATCAACAGATGAATTCCCTGTTGGGGATAAATGCCAAGGCTGTTTGGACTTTGTTGATGTGTGTATCAACTGATGGAATCATCGGATGGTTTCTGATGCCACGTTAGGTTTATTTGCCAATGGCTAAACTGATGTTAACGTTGCTTGACCTTCATTGATACGTACGTCAATGGATGATAATACGTTGCGATCCCCATCGGGGTTGTTGTATCATCGTTGATGTGTGTGTCAACGAAACATGCGTTGTAACCCCTGCCGGGGTGACGTGTTGGATCATCGTTGATGTGTGTGTCAATGGAACATGCATTGTAACCCCCGCCGGGGTGACGTGTTGGATCATCATTGATATGTGTGTCAACAGAACATGCGTTGTAACCCCCGTCGGGGTGACGTGTTGGATCATCGTTGATGTGTGTGTCAACGGAACACCGGAGTGACATGTTGGATCATCATTGATGTGTGTGTCAATGGAACATGCGTTGTAACCCCCGTCGAGGTTATGTACTTTGACATATGTACCGCGTTGTGACCCCCACGAGGTTGTTGTAAAGTTGGATGACGATCCTAAATGAGAGGAATTGGACCTGTGTGAGGTATCACTAAGCGTGACTTATTTCGTCTGAGATCATTGGTGTAGTGTACCCTGTGTTTGGACGAATACCAATGAATGACGTGAAGACCCACGGTTCAACCAGGATTGTTGGCTATTCTGCTCAATCGCGTAGTGTTTTTATCCCTGATTTGGCCTTTTCAGCTTGCGAGAACACTTTTGTAACTCGAACTGGACCGAGTCGGAGGGGTGGGACCCATATAGGGGTGCCGCAGGTACACCTGCTGTAGCCGCAGATGGACCTGCGGCCAACCGTAGATGATAAAGACCAGCAGTTTGCTTTCATAAGCCATTTTCATCTTGCGTCGCGAAGGAAATCTGAGAGCTCTTCTTCAGATCTACTAAATTCAGACGTCTTTCTGTAAATTTTGTCACTGTACAAGTGTTCTACACTGTCCTGGTAACGTATGCATGTACTCTTTTCCAGTTTTTATCCGTTGGAAAATGACTTATTATATAAAATGCATCTAAACACATAGTAGTGATTATGTATGCTCAAATGATTTGATAGAAAATATTCAACATAGTAAATGTTAGTATTAAACCATGCTGAAGATAATGATGTGAAAAAATTTGATTTTTGAGACAGTCAAATGGGCACCTTTTTCTGCTATTTTTATCCTATCTGAGGACATTTGAGCACAAGGTAAGAAGGCAAAGTACTCCTAGCATTGAGATTAATCTTATGTGTTGATGATTTTGCATATAGTATGTATATGACTGTGGGCAGGTGTGCTATTGAATGGACACCTCGTCATGCCTATGTGTATGTGGATAGTCCTATTTATAGAGGAAACTATGGCAAAATTTTCCAAAATGTAAGCATTGAGTAGCCATGCATTTTTAACTCTACTGTAGATGTATGTTAAAATAATGCATGTATGCAGATAGTCATTAAATGCATTTTGAAAAGCTCCAGGTTAGAAGATACCACACCCTTTCTGAGGTGATTTGGAGACTTGTTGTCCAGATATTATGGATCTGAATTAGCCGAGTGGTTCTCGTAGGACCACTTCTGGTGTACGGAGGAGGGCTTCTGAAGTGCCTCGACCCCGTTCCGTTAGACAGCCTCGTCGGTTGGTAGAGGCAGTGATACGTCTAGTCCAGGTTGATGTGTCGGACATAGAGAATGAGGAGGAGGATGTTCAAATTGTGGACCCCGCTCCTACTGCACATGTTCTACGTAGGGACCTCCCGAGTATTCAGGTGGCAAACCTAGAGCTTCTGGGTGACTTGAGTCGACATCCCTCAATGTATTTGCATGCTAACGAGGATTCGAGGCATTCTTCTCTATCCTTCCCTGACGTTGTCCCTGGGGTTACCTCAGGCATTGTCTGAGTGGTAGTTTCACCAGACTCAGTCACTCCATTTGCTGGACTGTGAGGTGATGATGACGCCGATGGATTGGCGATTTATCACAGGTATAGAGTTTGGAGGGGCGCCAGTGCCTTACACGACGACTATTACCCCTACTGCCGTCAGATCCTTATTAGGAGTTCCGGCGGAAGCGCTCAAGGACAGGACTGTCCGTGCAGGTCCTTTGAGCGTAGATGCTATGAGTGGGCTATTAAGCGAGCCCGTGCCAGATGATGTTAGAGTCAGGGATCGCATTCTTTGGTGATTGTTCCTGATGATCATTATGGGCTGCTTCATAGTAGATAACTCTTCCACGGTGTCGTTTTCTTTTATCAGCGCCACTAGGCATATGGACCGTATTGGAGAGTATGATTGGGGTTCCTATACCTTTGCCTATTTCCTCAGGGGCATACATATGCGCTCACAGGGTTCGATGGAGGCTTGGCTAGGATTTTACTCATTTTTGCTAGTGAGTACTTCTCTTGTCATTTACCATGTATAGGTTAAGAGTGTTAACTGACAGCATATGTTTTGCCTTTGTGTTGGCAGTTTTGGGCCTATGAGAGGCTCCCATGCTTGCGTCCGATGAGTGTGTTAGGATTGGATACCTACCCACGAGGATGACGATGGCACCAGTCTATATTAGCGGAGGTCCCTGTAGCTGAGGGTTTCACTCACTGCCGCTTACAGCTAGAGTTGTTGACAGCTGACATTATCACATGGATTCCCTATTCTGGGGAACATTTGGCCATCGGTTTTGAGGATGGGTACCCGACTGGAGTCGAGTATGTGATTTCCACCAGGAGAGTTCCTCTCTTCACGGATGGAGGATGGGAGCTCTATTTAGGAGAGCGTGCTATTAGGAGCACCATAAGAAAGATCCGCATTCCGATCTTGCCTCCTGCCAGGCGTTATTGGCCTATATCGCAGTCACCCTTCATTGATATCCCATTGTTGGGTGTTGACAGTTTTGCATTGTCAGAGGGTCCTTACACTCAGGATGTATTCCAGTGCTGGTGGATCCCTCGTACTATTGAAGCCCAGACTCGCGCCACTCAGTTCATGGGGGATATGGTTCCAGGATCCGTGATGATGATGGATTGGTTAACCTGTGTCCGAGATCCGATTCATGTGACACAGATTGACAGTTTATCATGATAGTTGGACCAGGAACATATCTTTATCCGGCATTTGGACAGAGATCCGATAGAGGCAGATTCGTTTGATCCTTCTAGCTCAGGCGCTGGGCCCTCAGATGACCCATTTGGTTTTGTTGGCGCAGATCCTCCTTTGTATCGGCCTGATATCCTTGTTGATAGAGATCCAGTGACTCAGGAGGAGTTGCATCAGGTGGACATGATTGATGATATGGACATCGACACCATTGTCTTCTTCTGATGTGTATTCTCGTTATTTCTTTTGATAGGCATCTGTTAGCTATTGGGTGTCTGTGCCCCATTCTTGCTATATCTTTTGATAGGCCTCTGTTAGTAGTAGGGCATCTGTGCCCCATTTCCCTATATTTGTAGTTGTACAGAGATGATGTATTAGATGATGATATACTTAGGAATGTATGTACAATTTTTCCATTTCCTATATCATATTGTCATCTATTATATGTAATTTATGTATCATGTTATGCATATATATGTATGTCCAGAGATATTCAGCTTTGACCCTAGATGGTCTTATGACACGGCCCGTGCAGATGTCTTCTTCGACAGTTAGCCATATTAATCATACCCCACCATTATTGGTGGTATCTGGTATACGATCTTGGTATGATAGCATGTCACCATCAGACAGAGTGACCGTAGATCATTTATTGCAGCATACTATGACCTTGTTGATGTTTTAGGTTCCCACAGGATTCGTGTATGGCATGTTGGAGCACTGGGTATCGGAGAGGTAGGTTTTGTGATTTGGGACCCAGGAGTTGACTCCCACTCTGGAGGAGTATGCACGGTTGATGATGCTACCACTGGACAGACCTTGCGTGCATATGGCTTTGGGGGACATGAGTCGACTGTTCATGACCCTCACTGGACTGCGGCGTAGAGTGGTGCAGGATGAGCTTACATCTGGTCACATTATATCCCAGCATTTTTTGTTTGACAGATTTGGCTTTGAGGATAGTTATAGACGACATTTCGGGGATTTCACCACACCGGAGGATCATTGGCGTCTGGCCAGGGTAGATGTATTGCTATTGTGCGTACTGTCATATGTCTATATGCCACTGTATATGGATGAGTTGGACATAGGAGTTATCATGGCGGTGAGAGCTCTCAGGGAGGGTCGTACCGTCATACCTATGATTATAGCCAAGACATTGAGGTCAGCTACATACTGCTGCACTTATCCAACATGAGTATTTACGGGCAGTTTGGTCATGCTATACGTGCGTTTTATGTCACACCTGAGACCGATTGACACTTTCAGACGGCATGGGTATTGTGAAAGCCCCGAACCCGGGTCCCAAAACCCCGCGAATCCGATACAATCAATCTATCACTATTATAATTATTATATAACTATTGCGGAAGATATAAACATAAATTGCTTATACAATATATTTACACACTAATCCCAAGGTCGAGTAACCTTCACATAAACACAATTCCTTATCCTATCTGACATACAATATTATTATCATACTATTCTATTACAATTTAGCTACACATAAAATCCCAAGCTGAAGTTGGCTTTATCCTTTCCTATATCTGACGTATGCTTCTTAATCTGCAATGTTAATCATGATATAGCAAGGGTGAGCATGAGAGTTGCCCAGCAAGTTTAAATTTATAATTTAACGATATATCATGATTGAAAGAATCTGAATAATAAGTTGGCTATAATTCAACAATATAATTGTGAACTAGCAAGAACAAACTTTTGACTGAACAAGTATAAAATATGAACAAATATATCTGAACCGAATGGTAATGAAGGTGATCAGCCTTTCATACCAAACTTATACATGCAATATGTACAGAGTACAATTCTACAATGGCAATCAGCAATGATTAACCATAAGCATATCTGAATGAAACAACTCTTAGTAGAGCTAAGTAAAACTTACCTGGTTCGTTGATTATCGTTATGCATTATAATAAGCTTTGTCTGGTCGAAGACCTAATATATAAATAATATCGATATACAAATTAGAATAATATCATCACAGTAATTAAAATAACCCAAACACATAACACATAACCCTATCAGTCTACAACACACATAAGACTTGGTATCAAGTCAAACTATTGCAGTTTGAGTTGAACCCGGCACAAATCTGATATCCCGACGGTTTAGTCGAACTATTCACGAGTTTAAGTTCAATTAAACTCTGTCTAAACACTTAACCATTATTTCAGATAATTTTAATATCAGTCAAAATATTTTTCATAAGTTCGTAATAATTTTCAGATAATTATTACTATTTATCAAGGTTTTTCAATCATTAACTCGTATTTAAATGAATTAAATACCACATAATTCCTTTATCATTAATATTTATTTATTATCAAATATTAATAAAATTCATGCCATAATATTATAATATTTTTATAATATCACAAAGTATTTTTAATACCTTAAAATCACCTTTATATAATTTTTAAACAATTAAATTCATTATCCGATAATTGCTATTAATATTAAAATATTATTATTTTCATGACAAAATATCAAAAGTTATATATTATAACTTAAAATATTTTTGTAACACTTAAATCATTTTTATATTATTTTTAAATCATTAATTCTATTTTTTCATAATTTATTTAATATTTTTATTAAATAAATTAATTATCATTAATATTAATTAAGTAATGAAATTTCTCACAAAATATTAAAAGTCACTGAAAATAACTTAAAATATTTTCTTTTACCATAATATAATTTTTCATGATTTTTCATGAATTAAAATTATTTTTAAATAATTTATTTAATATTATAATTAAATAAATTAAATACCATTTATATTCTAAAAATATTAAATATTTATGAAATATACTTAAAATAATTAAAAACTAATTTTCAGCCTTTAAAATACTTTTTAGGAATTTATTATTTATTTTTAATAATTAAAAACTATTTATTTCGATTTATTTATTAAAATAAATCATTTTCTGAAATTAAGTGTCACTAAAGGGCCCTATAGCGACAGAACCGTCGCTATAGGTGTTCTTAAGCCTGTTCTTAAGCTGTCTAGAACTTCAAGTCAGTGAACAAGGTCCCTAGTTTGACTGGGGATTGATGTTGGTTCTTGTTGATTCTGGGCTTCTAATTTATATTAAGGTTGTAGTATCCATGTAATACTACATCTGAAATTAAGTTTCAAGGTCATTACACAACATCACAACAAGATCTAAGCTAGCAAAATGATTGACAACGATGTTCTTCATTTTTTCTCGGTTTTCCAGAAAATGAAGAACATACGTAGGTGCTACTTTGGCCCTTTTAATCTTCACATCCCCGGCTTGGTTAGGGTGATATGAAGGTTTAATACTATAGTCCTGATGTCAGGGTACAACAAAACATCAACAGATCAGTCTAACAACAACACATTGAAGAAATCAAGGCCGGTCAAAGTAGTAGTCAGAAAACGAGTTTTGAAGATTCTGGGATACCCAGAATCTCCTTCCGGTCAGTTGGTCAACGTGGGTTTGACCATGATTAGCTACGATTCTGTTATGGATCTGAGTGAACTAAAGACTTCAGAATATAGTCTTTATGTTAGGCTACACGATCAAACCAACAACGTGACAAAATACATAAAAGACAAGCAAGATCAAGGGCTTCGAAAAGCATGTCAGACCACCTGGAAAAGTTATAGGTTGCCCAGATTCAAAATTCCGTGCTCGGTCAACGCACTTTGACCGATCATATCTTGCAATATACTCATGATCTGAGCTTGATTCAAGTCTCAGATCAAAGACCTAACAACAAAGAACAGATACATAACATAAAATACACCAAAATATTAACAGGTAAATATCTAAGGCCTCTGAAATATGGCTGTCAGGCCATATTTTTCCAGCTTTTCCAGATTTCACAAAATGCTAGATTCGAGGACTTTGATGTTATGGATCTGGGATTTTATAACCTAGATCACTAAATAACATCCTATTACACATATCTAGCCAACAAATTACAACAAATAACATCAAATCATGAGATTTCTAAGTTTAGGGTTTTTATACCTTTCTAAAGCTTGTTCTTGATTCTGATTCCTGTGATCTGTTTGAGTATATCTATAAACTGATAATGTCACAATATTTCACTCTCTCTCACTCTAGATTTTTGGATTTAGAGAGAGAGGATGGCTTTGGCTAGCAAGGAAAATAAAGTGAGTTTTCTCTCACTTTAATCTTTTATTTCTAAGGTATACAATGAATGAGGCTGATAATGTTGGCTGATAATTGAAATATAGAGCACATGCTAGGGGTAGGGTTAGTCATCAACCTAAAGATATTGTGACAACCCTAAAATAGGTCCATTTTACCCAACCTATTCTGAGTCGCCAAATACATAGTACAGAAAACAACTACAACTTTATTGCAACAATTGTCGTGCAAAATACAACAACACATATGCTGTGAGTTTAGATACAAATATATACCAAATGTGACTCATGTCCCAACCGTGGACATCACCTCACAATGACATCTTACATAAAGGTATAGTCAACAACTGTTTTAGAATTTAGAATCTTTGGGAAGTGCTCAAGGAAACCTTCATACATGGGAGGCCATGCTTCTAGGTTATGATAGATATCATATGGCCATAGAATTATCCTTGGTTGACCCAATAGACCCCAAAGAAAAACGAGAAGATTACTATCATATTCTTTCCAATGGTGAGTCTTCTCTTGACATATCATTATCTCCACTGTCTCTAACTGAGAATTATACTTCAAACAAACACCAAGATTATATAGGTAGTGCTCGTAGATATACTCAACAAGTGGATGTGCACAACCCTATCTTATGATGACACGAGGTTATATGTCGTTAGACATCTTGTATGATAGTGGCAAAACACCCTTCCAACGTTGGGTACACCTTACCCTATTGGATTCACCAAATATAACTACTAAATGACCTTTTCTATACTACTTCGGGAGAACCTCCACAACTAGAGACCACCGTTCTATTTCCCTGTTACCCTCGCTCGACCGAACTACACTCTTATTACCTGAAAGGAATTGTGAAGCAAAAAGGTGAGCACAACTAACTCAGTAAAGAATATCATGACTAAAGATAATTAAATTATCAATAGCCTTCATCAGTAATAAATCAGAGATTTAGAACATATGGTAGATGATAAAAATTTTAACCATAGTTGCAGCGGAACGAGCAATGTAAGACCCCGAATTTTATAAAATAAAAGTATTCAATTTTTCTTATAATTACAATTAAGTAAATGGTTAAATTGATAAAAAGTTAAAGTTATGGGTGAAATGTGAAATTTTTTCAAAATAAACAAGTGGTTATAAAATAATCATTGTTGTCGGAGAATATTCGTTGGTCGTAGAATATTCTTTCTGTCGGGGAATATTCGTACGACGGCATAACTGTTTGTGGGCCCCATAACAAAAAACGGTCGGATGAAGAAAACGACAGAAATTGAGTTTTTATAATTAACGGCGTAGTTGTTACCGTTAACACTGTTGGAATACCCGGTGGTTAAAATACAGTAATACGCGTTATTGCACAGTATTTTTGAAATTATTGATTCTTACGTAAGAAGGCACTACTGAATAATTGTCACAGTAATTGATGTACAATATTTTATTTTATTGATTCAATAATTGCTGCGTTGATATTTTATATTATTGTTGTTTCAATAATTGTTGCTGCACAGTATTTTCTATTATCAGATCAATAATTCATATTATTTGAATAATATTATTAGATAACATTATTGGCAATGTCTAGAAAGTTCTGTCTAAGGAGAGGTTTGGTCATCTAATTACGCGCCAGTAAGGAGAAATCCTTATCGGAAAGCCCCCTCTTTCCTGGGAACGGCCTGGTTGTCATAAATGTGATTCTGTAATATTATCTGTGAATAATTAATTATTGATTCATATGATAAGGAAATATTTATTTTATGTAGATATAAATGGGGGATATATTTATGTGGTTATAAATGAAGGAGATAATGTTGAGGTTTTTTATCAGTATTTTTATCGAAATGGAGGTATTAAAAATCAAATTAGGGTTTTTGAGATATTTTGCGGGGGTTATAATTTTTAATCCGATCGTTGGACCGTGGTAATTTTTGGATATGTTATACATATATAAGTTGATTATATGTCCACAAATTTTTAACCGTTAAAAATGAACGTATGATTTGTTATGAATTTTAAGAGGTGACCGATTCGGAAATTAGGTTTATAAATGATTTTGGTAGAAAATTCTATAATTGAGTGGGCCCCACTTGTGGTTGGTGAAGAAATATGCTGAATTTTATTTTAAATGTGGTGGGTGGCAATAGTAGCAGGTAAAGCCATCAGGTAGCAGGTCAAGTCTGCTTCGGCGTGCTAACATTTTCCTATAAATAGAGGGCTAAGTTAGAATTGAAAATCACACCAGAAACATAAGCTTTCTCTCTTTCTCTCTCTATATTATGAAGCATATTTTGTGAGTTTTTAGATACTTTGAGAGTTGCTATTCAGTGCAAGGTTCCTTCGGCTTTACATTCCGGTCAGAAATACTGCTCTTTTGAGGTAAGGGATAGTAAGGGATTTTAAGGGTTGTTATATTTTTCAGTTTCGTAATTTTTCTAATCTTCAAAAATTCTAGAAAAATTTAAAATGATAATTTGATGAGTTTTTTAGATTGTGTCAAAAAATGACGATTTTTGGATGTATAGATTATGAGTTATGAATTTTATGGGAAAAGACTATTTTAAAAGAAAACCCTTATAACTTCTTGTGGTTAACTCCAAAATTGATGAAATTTTTATTGGAAGTATATCTATATAATATCAGTGTACTCTGTGAATTTTGAAATTTTTGGATAAAATTACAATTTATGATAAATGTCTAAATATTCGGCTATTTTGGCCATATGAAAAATAGTAAATGAGTTTTAAAAATTCTGAGAAAAATATATGTTCAATATGAGACTATATTCTGCTAAATCTCAGAAAAGAAATATTTGTGGGACTGATTTGGTATTTTTCATGAAAATGGACTAGTTATGAGTAAATGAATTAAATATGTTATGTGAAGTAAGAAAAGTGGAAAATAGGATTTTATGGCTTGAGAATCCTATATGAGGTATATGCAGATTTTTGATGAGGGTTTTGGTTATTGGTGATGAAATTTTATGAGTTTGACATTTTAGGATGATTAAATACATTCTTTAGTAAAATGTAAACAATTAAAATAAATTGTTTATAAGTTTAAGAAATGTTATTTCAATATCATTATACCGAAATATTGGTATGGATTTTATTGTGGAATTTTTACCTTTTTGTGTCGGGTTTACTATTCACGAGTTACTATTCACGAGTTACCATTCACGGTTACTATTCACGACAAAAATTGGTTTCTTTTTCTAACCAAATTATAGTTGATTTATGAATATTACTCTGGAGATTAAACTATATATCGATTATATTGTTTTTATTATCATATATAACATTTTTATAACCCTAATGATGATATTCTCTTTCACTTGAGTGTAAAGATGAGTAGATTATTGGTATGATCATGACTAGGGTTCTCTTTGGCCAGTAGTGGAAAAGTTGAATTGTGACTAGTATGATCATGACCATTGAATTTATAATTGAATATCTTTAGCTTAAGTGCAAAGGTGAATTGATCAACATGGTTATAATTATTGTTTATATAAGTTCTAAAATGATTATATATTTCTTTGAGATATGAATATATTTGGCCTGTAGTGCAAATATGAACTGTTGAGGAATATCTTTGGCATGTAGTGTAAATATGAATTATTGATGAATATCTTTGGCCCGTAGTGCAAAGATGAATTATTGATGAATATCTTTGGCATGTAGTGCAAAGATGACTTGTTGATGAATATCTTTGGGCCGTAGTGCAAAGATGAATTTATTAGTATGATTATGAACATGAACTGTGATTTGGTATAACCATGATGTTTGATATTTCAGGTGATAAAAATTATCTTTGTCCTGGATGAGAAAATGAATTTAGAACTACAATTACGATTATGAGTTATACACGTGATTGTGGACAAGAATTGTGATTGATGTTACAGGGATAAAACATTGTTGGTGGACTTTTAATGTGGAGAAGATAATAGACTTTATAGTCTATTTGACTCTTCTAATGGATTACTCGTTCCGTTGCAACTATGGTTGAGAAGTTTTATCATCTACCATATGTTCTAAATCTCAGATTTAATTCTGTTGAAGACTATTGATAACTTATTTATCTTTAGTTATGATATTCTTTACTGGGCTAGTTGTGCTCACCCTTCTGTTTCACAATTCCTTTCAGGTAATAAGAGTGTAGCTGGGTCAAGCGGGGGTAACAGGGGAATAGAACGGTGGTCATCATTTAGTAGTTATATTTGGTGAATCATCTAGGGTGAAGCGAACCCAACGTTGGAAGAGTGTTTTGCCACTATCATACAAGATGTCTAATGACATACAACCTCGTGTCATCATAAGACAGGATTGTGCTCATCCACTTGCTGAGTATATTTACCAGCACTACCTATATAATCTTGATGTTTGTTTGAATTATAATTCTCAATTAGAGACAGTGGAGATAATGATAAGTCAAGAGAAGACTCACCATTGGGAAGAATATGATAGTAATCTTCTCGTTTTTCTTTGGGGTATATTAGGTCAACCAAGGATAATTCTGTGGCCATATGATATCTATCACAACCTAGAAGCATGGCCTCCCATGCACAAAGGTTTCCTTGAGCACTTCCTAAAGATTCTAATTTTTAAAACAGTTTTTAACTATACCTTTATGTAAGGTGTCATTGTGAGGTGCTGTCCACGGTTAGGATATGAGTCACATTTGGTATATATTTGTATCCAAACTCACAGCATATGTGTTGTTGTATTTTGCACGACAATTGTTGTAATAAAGTTGTAGTTATTTTCTGTACCATGTATTTGGTGACTCAGAATAGGTTGGATGGAATGGACCTATTTTGGGGTCGTTACAAGCAATCCATTAGAAGAGTCAAATAGACTATAAAGTCTATTATCTTCTCCATGATAAAAATCCACCAACAATGTTTTATCCCTGTAACATCAATCAACAATTATGGTCCACAATCATATGAATAACTCATAATCAAAATTGTAGTTCTAAATTCCTCTTCTCATCCAGGACGAAGATAATTTTCATCACCTATCTTTACCTGAAACATCAAAGATCATTGTGACGCCCCCAAAATAGGTATACAACACCCATTATGAGTCGCCAAATACATGGTACAGAAAGCAAACTACAACTTCAATAATACAATTGTCGTGCAAAATACGACAACACACTGTGAGTTTAAATACAAATATTGTCTTCTAGACAATATCCACACTCAAATAAATTCTCATTATAATTATTCAAACACTATTTTACAGAAATAGTGAGGACTGCTAAAACATCTTTCTAGAACCATTACTCCATACCCGACTAGATCCTGCTATGTTCTCACCTCCTGAGAAGAAAAATGGAACAAAAAGGAAAAGGGTGAGCTCAACTAGCCCAGTAAAGAATATTATGACTAAGATAATATACAACAAATTATCGTTAGTCTTCAACAGGGAAAAATCTGATAGAATATAATCGACAACAAGTTTTAGATCAACAACTGCAGCGAAAACAACAAACCATTAGAAGAGTCAAGTAGAGAAATAATTCTACAATCTTCTAAGATTTAAAAGTCCATCATCAATATTTTATCCCTGTAACATCGATTAATAATCATCTTTAACCAAATATTCATCTTTGCACTACAGGCCAAAGATATTCATTTGTATCACCAGTCGGTCATGTTCATCTTAACACCTGTTCATCTTTGCACTCGGGCCAAAGATATTTATCAGTTAATCATTCATCTTTGGCCTGTATCTTTGCACTACAGGCCAAAGATATTCAGTAGTATCATCATTTAGGACTGAGGATGATGAAAAATATTTTAAAGGAAACGAATCCAGTGAGACAGAAAGACAAATATTAGGGATTCGTATAACAGTTTATCCAAGATCAATAATACTTCATAATAATCAATTGTGAAGCAGAATTCAAAAATAAAGATCAAAACATGGATACAATCAAAGATAGTAACCATAATCGACATCTTGGACAAAAAGGGAAATTTTTATTTTTCGGTGAATAGTGTCGTATTCGTGAATAGTACCGTATACGTGAATAGTGCTGTATACGTGAATAGTAACCCCGACACAAAAAGTTCCAAATTTGATAAAAACTCATATCAATATTTCAGCATAATGATATTGAAGAAAATAATATCATTAAAAAGAAAATAATATCCCTTACCTCAAAATATCAGTACTTTTGGTCGGAATACCGGTATAAGGCTGAAAGAAACTTGCTCTGATGAATAGAAACTCTTAAAGTATCTAAATACTCACAAAATACACTCAATAATCTAGAGAGAGAAAGAGAGAAAACTTATTTCTGGTGTGATTTTCAATTCTAACTTAGCCCTCTATTTATAGGAAAATGTTAGCACGTCGAAGCAGACTTAACCTGCAACCTGATGGTTTTACCTGCTACTATTCCCACCCACCACATTTGAATAAAAATCTCAGCACATTTCTTCACCAACCAAGAGTGGGGCCCACCAATTCTAGAATTTTCGACCAAAATGATTAACTCCGAAAATTCAACAATTTCTGAACCAGTCATCTCGTAAAATTCATAATAAATCATACGTTCATTTTTAACGGTTCAAAATTTGTGGACATATACTCAACTTATATATGTATAACATATCCAAAAATTACCACGATCCAACGGTCGGATTAAAAATTATAACCCCGCAAAATATCTCAAAAACCCTGATTTTTAATACCTCAATTCCGATAAAAATACTGATAAAAACCTCAACATTAACTCCTTCATTTTTAAACAAAAAAATATATCCCTCATTTATTTCCACATAAAATAAATATTTTCTTATCATATGAATCAATAATTAATTATTTACAAATAATATTACAGAATCACATTTATGACAACCAGGCCGTTCCTAGGAAAAAGGGTCTTTCTAATAATGATTTCTCCTTACTGGCGCGCAATTAGATGACCAAACCTCTCCTTAGACAGAACTTTCTAGACATTGCCAATAATGTTATCTAATAATATTATTCAAATAATATGAATTATTGATCTGATAAAGAAAAATACTGTGCAGCAACAATTATTGAAACAATAATAATATAAAATATCAACGCAGCAATTATTAAATCAATAAAATAAATTATTAAACAATAACTACTGTAACAATTATTGAGTAGTGCCTTCTTACGTAAGAATCAATAATTGGTGCAATACCGTGTGCTACTGTATTTTAACCACCGGGTATTTCAACAGTATTAACGGTAACAACTACGCCGTTATTTATAAACAACTTATACTTGTCGTTTTCTTCATCCAATCGCTTTCCGTTATGGGGCCCACACAAGGCTGCGCCGTCGTACGAATATTTCCCGACAGCAAGAATATTCCACGACCAAACGAATATTCCCCGATAAAATGAATATTTTATAACCACTTGCATATTTTGCAAATTTTGTACATTTCACCCATAACCAAAGTATTATATCAAATTAACCCCTTATTATTCACAATAATATTTAGAGAAAATTTAATTTTATTCATTAATAAGTTGGGGTCTTACAACCTCCCCTCCTTATGAAATTTCGTCCTCGAAATTGACGTACGTACCTGATGTTTCAAAAAGGTGAGGCTACCTCGCTTTCATTTCTGATTCTAACTCCCAGGTTATTTCTTCAATATCATGATTTCTCCATAAAACCTTAACTTGTGGTATAACCTTTGTGCGTAGGACATGCTCTTTCCTATCCAAGATCTTAACAGGTACGTCCTCGTACGTTAAATCTTCAGCTATCTCGTCTGGTTCTAACTCAATAATGTGGTTCGGATCTTTAACATATTTACGAAGCATAGATATGTGAAAAACATTATGAACACGAGACATGCTTGGAGGTAATGCGAGTCTATATGCCACATTTTCTATTCGCTCAAGAATCTCAAATGGACCAACAAATCTTGGATTGAGCTTTTCTCTCTTCCCAAATCTTGTAACTCCCTTCCATGGTGCAACACGTAACAATACATGATCCCCAATATTAAATTTCACGTCCTTCCGATGAAGATCCGTATAACTCTTTTGTCGATCCTGTGCCGTTTGTATACGTTGTCGAATCGTTTGGATCTTCTCTGTAGTCATGCGTACTAACTCTGGTCCCAATAATGTTACTTCACCCACCTCATCCCAGCATACTTGAGAATGACATTTTCTTCCATACAACGCCTCGAATGGAGCCACACCTATGCTCGCCTGATAACTGAATCGTAAATCCGTTCCCATATCTTTCTGCAAGCTAACCCAAAATCGTGAAATGAATCTTGGGTCACGATCCGAAACTATGGATACTGGCATGCCATTCAATCTCATAATCTCGTTCACATACATACTAGCAAGACGTTCAAGGGAATAAGTCTCACGTATCGGTAAGAAATGAGCAGACTTGGTTAATCTATCTACAATAACCCAAATCGCGTCTATGCCTTGAGAAACCTTGGGAAGACCTGTAACGAAATCTATGGTAATGTGTTCCCACTTCCATTTCGGGATCTCAAGTGGTTGCAATGGACCCTTTGGCACTTGATGCTCCGCCTTTACACGTTTACAAGTTAAGCACCTCGAGATAAACTCCGCAATCTCTCTTTTCATATTGCTCCACCAAAATATGTGTCGAAGATCGTGATACATTTTGGTACTCACAGGATGAATTGCAAACCGTGTGTTGTGTGCCTCCATCATTATTCTATGCTTCAAGTCAAAATCGTTAGGAACACAAAGTCTGGAGTTGACTCGAAGTATTCCTTCTTCATCGATTCTTGCTTCTGGAATAGCACCTTCTTGCACTTTCTTCTTCATACGCATCAACTCTATGTCCGTAGCTTGAGCGGCTTTAACTTTATCAATTAAAGTCGATTCTACTTGTATATTTGATATCATCATGTGGGTACTTGGAGCCTTCATCTCTATCTCCATCCTTTGCAAATCATACAAAATGGGCCTTTGTGTTAACAACATTGCACTCGTAGCCGCGTATGATCTTCTACTCAATGCGTCAGCTACTACGTTCGCTTTTCCAGGATGATATTGGATGGTATGATCGTAATCTTTCAACAGCTCGAGCCAACGTCGCTGCCGCATGTTGAGTTCCTTTTGGGTGAAGAAATATTTGAGGATTTTATGATCTGTATAGATCTCCACTTTCTCCCCATACAGGTAGTGTCTCCAGATCTTCAACGCGAAAACGACTGCTGTCAACTCCAAATCATGAGTAGGATAATTCCTCTCATATTCTTTGAGTTGTCGCGAGGCATAGGCTATGACTTTCCCATGTTGCATGAGAACACATCCTAACCCTTTGCCTGAAGCATCGCTGTAGATAACAAATCCATCCGAACCAGATGGTATTGTCAGAACAGGTGCCGAAATAAGTCTCCTCTTGAGTTCTTGAAAACTCTTCTCACAATCCTCGCTCCAACCGAATTTTGTATCCTTCCGAGTCAGCTGAGTTAACGGAGTAGCGATTAGAGAAAATCCTTCCACAAATCTCCGATAATAACCAGCTAAGCCCAGAAAGCTACGTACTTCGGTTACCGACTTCGGTTGCTCCCAACTTTGTATGGCTTCAATCTTCGCCGGGTCGACAGATACTCCATGTTTTGACACCACGTGCCCAAGGAATGCTACTTCCTCAAGCCAGAACTCGCATTTCTTCAGTTTGGCATATAGGTTGTTTTCACGAAGCCTTTGCAGTACCAGCTTCAAATGGCGCTCATGATCTTCACGGCTTTTGGAATAGATGAGGATGTCATCAATAAAGACAACAACGAACTGATCTAAATATTCTTTGAATACACGGTTGATCATATCCATGAAGGCAGCAGGAGCATTAGTCAATCCAAAAGACATGACTAAGAATTCATAATACCCGTACCGAGTTCTGAAGGCAGTCTTTGGAATATCCTCAGTTTTAATCTTCAGCTGATGATATCCAGAACGAAGATCGATCTTTGAAAAGAATCATGCTCCTTGCAACTGGTCAAACAGATCATCAATGCGAGGTAGTGGATACCTATTCTTGATAGTGACATGATTCAATTCTCGATAGTCGATACAAAGTCGCATACTCCTGTCTTTCTTCTTTACGAATAACATAGGAGCACCCCAAGGAGATGTACTAGGACGAATAAAACCGATGTCCAATAACTCCTGTAGTTGGACTTTTAACTCCTGAAGTTCAATAGGAGCCATTCGATATGGGATTTTAGAAATGGGCTTTGTACCGGGTTCAAGGTCAATAAAGAATCCAACTTCACGTTCTGGGGGTAGACCAGGAAGTTCTTCAGGAAATACATCGGGAAATTCTCTAACAATAGAAATATTATTCAAATCTGACTTGTCTTTGTTCAAATCCATAACATGGGCTAAGAAAGCTTGACATCCGTTTTTCAATAAACGAATAGCTTTGTGGCTTGATATGACAGTGACTGATTTTAGTGGTTTAGTAGTTTGAATTCGTATGATAGGTTGGTTAGGAATATGAAAACTAACAACCTTATGAAAATAATCAATTTTAGCATGATGAGTGGTTAACCAATCAATTCCTAAAATCACATCAAAAGCAAGTATCTTTAAAGAGATAAGATCAACAGGTAATGTGATAGTGCCAACTTGGATCATGCAAGATTTATAAACTGTAGATGTAACGAAGGTTTCACCCAACGGAGTTTCAACAGACAAGTCAAAGTCCAATTTCTCCGGAGTCAAGTTTAAACGTTGAGCACAAGCAGGAGAGATAAAAGAATGGGTAGAACCGGTATCTAGTAAAGTATAAACTTCGTAAGAATTCAAGATTAGCTTACCCGTGATCACCTCGTTCGGGTTTCTCGCGTTTTGGCCAGTCACGACAAACACTCTTCCAGGAACCACTGATTTTGACTTATCCGGGACAACTTTTGGAGTCACCATCCCCGCTGAACTTGGTTTTACTACGGAACACTCTCGAGCTATATGACCCTCCTTTCCACAGTTATAACATACCTTGGATTGTTGTGGGCAGTTTGGGCTGATATGTCCCTCTTTCCCACATTTGTAACATACGACCGGTGGTCGTTCTCCTCCCCTAGAAACAGTTGATGTTTGTGCTGACGTCTTCACCTTATCATTGTTGTACCTTCTCTTCTTGAAATCTCCTCCCGACTCACTCCTTTTATTATCACGACCACGATTACCACCAGAGTGGTTACCGCTTTTGTCCGAATGTTTTTCTCCCTGCTGGTTTTCATTGCTTCGATGACTGCCACCACCGGTGTGACCCTGGTTGTGGTCCCTCAGTTGCACATACTCATTATCTCGCTCAAATAATTGAGCCCTGTTTACAACATCTGAATATAAAGAAAATTTATGAGAGATAAGATATTGTCGAATCTCGGGTTTTAGACCTCTCAGAAACATCCTTGTCATTCGTTCCTCATTTTCGACCAAATGAGGTGCAAACCTGGATAACTCTGCAAACTTCGCCTCGTACTGTGACACCGTCATGTTGTTTTGTTCCAGTCTGATGAACTCCACCCCCTTCATATGACGAATACTTTCAGGAAAGTACTTGTCATTGAACAGTTTTTGAAATGTTTCCCAGGACATGTTGAGTGCGTCAGGCTGGGTACGCTTCACAGACTCCCACCAGTAGTCTGCCTCACCGCGGAACATAAAGGTGGCGAATGGAACCTTCTGTTCCTCCGTGCATCCCAAGACATCAAATATCTTGGTAATTTGCTTGACCCACGTTTCCGCTATGATCGGATCCGGCTTTCCCTTAAATTCTGGTGGTCCCAATTCTTTGAACTGCTTAGCTGTGACAAACCGCGCGTTGTTATCATTTCCACCCGTATTCTGCACACGAGTCTCCCTCGTCTGATTTTGCATGAACTGCAAAAAGCTCCTAAACATTCCATCATTCATCGTTTGCTCGGTAACGTTGTTTACAGGAGGAATATTGCCTTCCTGTTGCACGTTCCCCTGGGTGGTGATTAAAGGTGTCTCCACAGTCTCATTCACTCCATTGTTAACGTTTTCTGCTGCCATTCTCAAATACTGCCACAAAACAATGGTTAACTGACATGTCACATATTATCTCTATATCTGACCGACCAATAATTACCAAATAAACTTATTCAGGTCATACTAGCGAAGGAATTCCCCGTCTCTCCCCTCCTAGTACTTGTGTCACATCTCAGCCAGGGATCATATCCCTAAGCTCTAATACCAACTGTGACGCCCCCAAAATAGGTATACAACACCCATTCTGAGTCGCCAAATACATGGTACAGAAAGCAAACTACAACTTCAATAATACAATTGTCGTGCAAAATACGACAACACATACTGTGAGTTTAAATACAAATATTGCCTTCTGGACAATATCCACACTCAAATAAATCCTCATTACAATTATTCAAACACTATTTTACAGAAATAGTGAGGACTGCTAAAACATCTTTCTAGAACCATTACTCCATACCCCGACTAGATCCTGCTATGTTCTCACCTCCTGAGAAGAAAAATGGAACAAAAAGGAAAAAGGTGAGCTCAACTAGCCCAGGGAAAAATTTGATAGAATATAATCGACAACAAGTTTTAGATCAACAACTGCAGCGGAAACAGCAAACCATTAGAAGAGTCAAGTAGAGAAAGAATTCTACTATCTTCTAAGATTTAAAAGTCCATCATCAATATTTTATCCCTGTAACATCGATTAATAATCATCTTTAACCAAATATTCATCTTTGCACTACAGGCCAAAGATATTCATTTGTATCACCAGTCGGTCATGTTCATCTCAACACATGTTCATCTTTGCACTACGGGCCAAAGATATTTATCAGTTAATCATTCATCTTTGCACTACAGGCCAAAGATATTTAGTAGTATTATCATTTAGGACTGAGGATGATGAAAAATATTTTAAAAGAAACGAATCCAGTGAGACAGAAAGACAAATATTAGTGATTCGTATAACAGTTTATCCAAGATCAATAATACTTCATAATAATCAATTGTGAAGCAGAATTCAAAAATAAAGATCAAAACATGGATACAATCAAAGATAATAACCATAATAGACATCTTGAACAAAAAGGGAAAATTTTATTTTTCGGTGAATAGTGTCGTATACGTGAATAGTGCCGTATACGTGAATAGTAACCCTGACACAAAAAGTTCCAAATTTGATAAAAACTCATATCAATATTTCAGCATAATGATATTGAAGAAAATAATATCATTAAGAAGAAAATAATATCCCTTACCTCAAAATATCAGTACTTCTGGTCTGAATACCGGTATAAGGCTGAAAGAAACTTGCTCTGATGAATAAAAACTCTCAAAGTATCTAAATACTCACAAAATACAATCAATAATCTAGAGAGAGAAAGAGAGAAAACTTATTTCTGGTGTGATTTTCAATTCTAACTTAGCCCTCTATTTATAGGAAAATGTTAGCACGCCGAAGCAGACTTAACCTGCAACCTGATGGCTTTACCTACTACTATTCTCACCCACCACATTTGAATAAAAATCTCAGCACATTTCTTCACCAACCAAGAGTGGAGCCCACCAATTCTAGAATTTTCCATCAAAATGATTAACTCCGAAAATTCAACAATTTCTGAACCAGTCATCTCGTAAAATTCATAATAAATCATACGTTCATTTTTAACGGTTCAAAATTTGTGGACATATACTCAACTTATATATGTATAACATATCCAAAAATTACCACGATCCAACGGTCGGATTAAAAATTATAACCCCCGCAAAATATCTCAAAAACCCTGATTTTTAATACCTCCATTCCGACAAAAATACTGATAAAAACCTCAACATTAACTCCTTCATTTTTAACCACAAAAATATATCCCTCATTTATATTCACATAAAATAAATATTTCCTTATCATATGAATCAATAATTAATTATTTACAAATAATATTACAGAATCACATTTATGATAACCAGGCCGTTCCCAGGAAAAAAGGATTTTCTAATAAGGATTTCTCCTTACTGGCGCGTAATTAGATGACCAAACCTCTCCTTAGACAGAACTTTCTAGACATTGCCAATAATGTTATCTAATAATATTATTCAAATAATATGAATTATTGATCTGATAAAGGAAAATACCGTGCAGCAACAATTTTTGAAACAACAATAATATAAAATATCAACGCAGCAATTATTGAATCAATAAAATAAAATATTGAACAATAACTACTGTAACAATTATTGAGTAGTGCCTTCTTACGTAAGAATCAATAATTGGTGCAATACCGTGTGCTACTGTATTTTAACCACCGGGTATTCCAACAGTATTAACGGTAACAACTACGCCGTTATTTATAAATAACTTATACTTGTCATTTTCTTCATCCAATCGCTTTCCGTTATGGGGCCCACACAAGGCTGCGCCGTCGTACGAATATTCCCCGACAGCAAGAATATTCTACGACCAAACGAATATTCCCCGACAAAATGAATATTTTATAACCACTTGCTTATTTTGCAAAATTTGCACATTTCACCCATAACCAAAGTATTATATCAAATTAACCACTTATTATTCACAATAATATTTAGAGAAAATTTGATTTTATTCATTAATAAGTTGGGATCTTACAATCATGGTTACACCAAAATCATATTTCCTGCTCATAATTATACTAATAAATTCATCTTTGCACTACGACCAAAGATATTCGCCAACAATTCATCTTTGCACTACTGACCAATGATATTCAACAACATGTCATCTTTGCACTACGGCCAAAGATATTCATCAACAATTCATCTTTGCACTACAGGCCAAAGATATTCCTCAACAATTCATATTTGCACTACAGGCCAAATATATTCATCAACAGTTCATATTTTCAGTACATGCCAAATATATTAATATCTCAAAGAAATATATAATCATTTCAGAATTTATATAAACAATAATTATAATCATGTTGATCATTTCACCTTTGCACTTAAGCTAAAGATATTCAATTATAAATTCAATGGTCATGATCATACCAGTCAACAATTCAACTTTACACTACTGGCCAAAGAGAACCCATAGTCATGATCATACCAATAATTTACCCATCTTTACACTCAAGCGAAAGAGAATTTCAACATCAAGGTTATAAAAATGTTATATATGATAATAAAAACAATATGATCGAAACATGAATTTAATTTCAAGAGCAATATTCATAAATCAATGATAATTTGGTTAGAAAAAGAAACTAATTTTATCGTGAATAGTAACTCGTAAATAGTAACTCATGAATAGTAACTCGTGAATAGTAACTCGTGAATAGTAATCCTGACACAAAAAGATAAAAATTCTGTAATAAAATATATACCAATATTTCGGTATAATGATATTGAAAGAATAATATTTCTTAAGCTTATGAACAATTTATTTTAATCGTTTACACTTTACTAAATAATACATTTAATCATCCTAAAATGTCAAACTCATAAGATTTTATCACCAAAAATCAAAACCTCATAAAAAATCTGCATATACCTCATATAGGATTCTCAAGCCATAAAATCCTATTTTTTAATTTTTTTACTTCACATAACATATTTAATTCATTTACTCATAACTAGACCATTTTCATGAAAAATACCAAATCAGTCTCAAAATATTTCTTTTCTGGGATTTAGCAGAATATAGTCCCATATTGAACATATATTTTTCCCGGAATTTTTAAAATTCATTTACTATTTTTCATATGGCCAAAACCGCCGAATATTTAGACATTTATCATAAATTGTACTTTTATACAAAAATTCCGAAATTAACAGAGTACACTGATATTATATAGATATACTTTCAATAAATTTTTTTATCAATTTTGGAGTTAACCACAAGGAGTTATAAGCAATTACTTTTAAAATAGTCTTTTCCCGTAAAATTCATAACTCTTAATATATACATCCAAAAATCACCATTTTTGGACACAATCAATAAAACTCATCAAAATATCATTTTAAATTTTTCTAGAATTTTCTGAAGGTCGGAAGAAGTACAAACTGAAAAACATAATAACCCTTAAAATTCCATACCTCAAAAGAGCAGTACTTCTGATCGGTATAAGGCTGAAAGAAACTTGCACTGAATAACAACTCTGAAAGTATCTAAATACTCACTAGAATATGCTTGACAATATAGAGAGAAAGAAAACTTGTTTCTGGTGTGATTTTCAATTCTAACTTAAGCACCTATTTATAGGAAAATGCTAGAACGCCAAAGGAGACTAAATTAATAAAATATTAATATATCTTCTTCCTCATTCTACGCCCACTCTTGCTGAAAAATCTGAGCAGCCAACAATGAAATCAATTCATCACATGGTTCGAAAAGTAAAATTGGGTTCCACCCATAATTTTAATAAAAATCATTTTATTTTCCGAAACTTCAATAATTCATAGAAAATAGCTCTTTTATCAAAAAATTCGAATCTCACAATTTTTTATAGGAAATTCAATTCTTTACAACTTTGCAGAAGAAAGTTTTTCTAAATTCTAAACAGAAATTGACCGAAATCCATAAACGGACGATTTTATAGGCTATAATCAAATTTTAGTCAAGAAATGGGGTCCACCGACACACAAAACATGTGTTAATCATTTAATGCAACAAAAATACCCTTCCTCCTCATATACTCATATATCCCACATTCATTGCAAAACTATCACCATTATTATATTATTAAATATAATAATAAATTATTTTATCAGAAAAGATAAAATATCATTTTTCAATAATTGTCACTTTAAAAATTTTCTCCATCTATATCCACATAAAATTAATATTTTCCTCATCATATAAATTAATAATTAATTATTCACAAATAATATTACAGAATCACAGTACTGGTAAGCAGTCCGTTCCCAGAAAAGAGGGGGCTTTCCAATAAGGATTTCTCCTTACTGGCGCGCAATTAGGTGACCAAACCTCTCCTTAGACAGAACTTTCTAGACATTGCCAATAATATTATCTAATAATATTATTCAGATAATATGAATTATTGCTCCGATAATAGAAAATACTGTGCAATGACAATTATTGAAACATCAGTAATATAAAATATCAACGCAACAATTATTAAATCAATAAAATAAAATAATGAACAGTAATTATTGTAACAATTATTGAGTAGTGTCTTCTTACGTAAGAATCAATAATTGGTGCAATACCGTGTGCTACTATGCAACAACGCGTATTACTGTGTTTTAACCACCGGGTATTCCAACAGTGTTAACGATAACAACTATGCCGTTATTTGTCAAATTTGTAACCATTTACTGAATAGCAATTATAAGAAAAATTGAATACTTTTATTTCATAAAATTCGGAGTCTTACCAGATATGGCAAGATTTTGTAGCTAACTTACAAAAATACAAAAAAGGGCAAAATGGTCATTAGACTTTTAAATTTAATGACATTCATGTAAATGGTCCAAACTCTTAGGGTTTAGGGTTTGACCCTTAGAGTTTAACCCTAAGATATTTGAAATTTAATTTTTAGGATTTCCAAATTTGGGTTTTCGAAATAGAAAATTAATATTTCAAAATTATAATTAGGATTTTTTAATTATATTAAAATTTACTAATCATTATTCATGCTTGTTAATTAGGATTTAATATTTCCTATTTAAAATTACTAATTTAGCAATTAGGTTTCATAATCATGTATTAAGGTTTATAACCCAAGAATTAGGGGTTTTCCTAAATAGTTAATTAGGGTTATCCCTAATTATATTTTTAATTATAATACATAAACCTTATAACTTCCCAAGTTAGGATTTTAATATCCGAATTAGGGTTTTAAATTTCTGAAACTGAAATTAGGGTTTTCAAAATTGGTTTTTAGGGTTTCTTATCAGACGTTAGGGTTTTCTAGCTGAACGATGACGTTCTTAATATAATATTAAGGTTTGCCACTAATATAGTTTATCTAGTCAACCCTTGACCCTTAACGACATACTGTACTCATATACAACCATATACACAGAACATATACACTTATATACTTAATCCTAAATAATTCACTACAAAGATTTTTAAATCCAAAAATTTCTTTTCAGAAATGTCAAATTCATACAGTTATTTTTTGTCTAGGTTTATTATTTAACATTTATTCAATAATTTAAGATTTAAATAATTTTCTAAATTCTTGGGTCGTCACATTCACCCCTTCTTCTAAAAATTTCGTCCCCGAAATTTATCTTACACTATACACCATTCATACACAGCATCGCATGCTACCCAATACATTCCTCACAAGAATTAAAATTTTAAAATTGTGCTGAGGGGTTTTACAGACTATTGTCTGTCATTTTCGTAAAGGTTTTATGAAAATTTATCCGCAAACTGTCATAACTTACGGACATAGTGGGTAATTAATCCAGTATGCCCTGTACTTATTACGTACTATTGGTCTGACTGTTTCTCATCACTGCCATAGGCACAAAATTTTACCTCAGTCTTATCGAATTCCGTACCAAAATAATTTGGCTCGGGAAGATTTTCAAAGAACGCTTAGAGTTTTCATAAACTTTAGTCTAGCTGAATCGAATAGCATAGACTCATATCAATAATTCAATTCAATCGAATTATTTAAGTGTAGCCAAACCCCGTTGGCAAATTAAATTTTTTGAAAATATTTTTGAGAATGACGTCATGATGCCGTACTGTATTAACAGTCCGTTTGAGGATGCCGTCATTGTATGACTTTGTCATAACACATCATACAATAGTGGAACAATGATTTTTAGATCGAATTCACACTAAGTATTCCTGCGTTTATAACTCTATCAACTTTTATCATCTCTGCACCAGGTTATATGGTACATAAGTGATAAATAAAATAAATTTTAATATTTCAAATCATCTTCGTCTAGCTGAAACAAATAGCATAGACTATACTTTAAACCGTTCTAAAAATGATTACGAGTCTACATTTTTTTTTCAAAAGCACATAGTGCGTATTTAGCTTGATGTCAAAATTTTGAAGTCTAGTATAGCTAGCAGATTTGGAAAACCTAATGTCTCCACTAATGATCAATTGCTTAGTAATCTATCTATTTCTATTATCCTCAATATTCTTTTCACACAAAACTATACCCAGTTCGTCAAACTTACAACACTTATGAGTTCAGGAACTTGTCACAATCATATGAGTTTAATAACTTGTCCTAGACAGACCTTTGGCGTCCATTCGCTGAGGGGTTCATAAACATTTCATATAATTATGAGTCACGAACGTACAATAAGTATAAGTTTTAAGAACTCGTACTTAACCTGATATTCTCTACCTATAACCTATCTATCTGTTATACACATGAGAAAAGAATCACCTTCTCAACATGCATATAGCAAATAGCGCGACACAAACATTTCAATGATTATCAGTGCCAAAAACTAAGTGATTTTTACACCAAGTATAATTCAACTCCCGTACGAAGAATCATACAACTTAACTGCTGACATGAGTCCTCAATTGAAATCCCCACCTAATCTTAACTCCCTTCTCAATACGAATTTCATTCAACTCGTATTCATAATCCTTTCTTGAATCTGTACCAATTTATAGTACAACTTTCACACAACATTCTTGCTGTAAACTTTTAAATCATCAGATTGATTCTTTTCCCTGCTATGTCCTTATCAGATCACGGGGTGATCTCAGCGTATATTTGTACTTTTAGTCTTTTAGACTCTATCTATTCACCACTACTGTTCAACTTTATTATCAGAGTTAGGGAACTTTGTATCTTTATAACCCGCCAAGATTCATCTTTGAATCTTACCGACACACTAACTCTATTTAAGTTAGTACTTATCCTAATAACTGTGGTTATTAGCCTAAGGTATCACTACCCTAGGTTTATAACCAACAACTTTGATACCAACTGTGAAAGCCTCGAACCCGGGTCTCAAAATCCCGCAGATCCGGTACAATCAATCTATCACTATTACAATTATTCTATAACTATTGCGGAAGATATAAATATAAATTGCTTATACAATATATTTACACACTAATCCCAAGGTCGAGTAACCTTCACATAAACACAATTCCTTATCCTATCTGACATACAATATTATTATCATACTATTCTATTACAATTTAGCTGCAGATAAAATCCCAAGCTGAACTTGGCTTTATCCTTTCCTGTATCCGATGTATGCTTCTTAATCTGCAATGTTAATCATGATATACCAAGGGTGAGCATTAGGGTTGCCCAGCAAGTTTAAATTTATAATTTAACGATATATCATGATTGAAAGAATCTGAATAATAAGCTGGCTATAATTCAACAATATAATTGTGAACTAGCAGGAACAAATTTTTGACTGAACAAGTATTAAACATGAACAAATTGAAGGGTTTTGACACAAAAATGCACAACGGAAATAGAACAATTTAAACCAAATTCGAAACCCTAAACAGGATCCATGCGAAAAACAGTTAATTCAGTGGTTAGAAATTATACCGATTAAGAAAGCGATTAAACGATGCGGTCGAATCTCCAACGCAATTCAAACGAGCTGCGTCTCTACGGTATCCACACGAACGCTCCACGAATTGTCCTACGATCTGTAGCCGAAGGAATCGCGGTACTAGCCACCAAGGATGAGGATTTTTGAAACTATTTTCTCTAGTCTCTCTCTAAGAGCGGCTAGGATTTTTGTTTTGATTAACTTTCTAAAGACGCTGATATATCATATATATAGCAATAAATCGGAATTAATCAAAACCCTAATCTAATTAAAATAAAATCAGAATTATATATATATATATATATATATATATATATATATTATATCTTAATTAAGTCTTACTTAATTAATATATATACATATACAAAGCATCCTTTTAATTTAAATTCGTGATTTAAATACTATCAATCATATTGATATATTTAAATCCTTACAATTTAAATTAATTCTCTTTTAATAACGTTCTTTGTGTATGACCCTATAGGTTATTATTGCGTTGGAAATAATTTTAAAATTATATTATAAAATTATAAACAGTGAGCGGCATCTAGTAATGCATCACTGCTACCCAAGTAATAATAAGATCGATGATTCGATGCAACCTTTTCGTGACCAATGTTTCAATGTAATTTAATCATTTTAACCTTAATATCCTAGATTAAACTCGAGTCATGGAATGTGTCATACTCTTCATAATTTAATCTGAGTTTTCTTGATCAATGAGTAGACTATATGAAACAAATCACTATTTGAGCATGGTCATGCATTTCATAGTCCTACTCAATCAAGAGGCTTATGGATATCACCCATAATATATAGGATGGTTAAATTTCATCTAGATCACTCATACTTCTCACACGATTCATGATGAACCCAATAATCACCTTTATAGTCCACCCTATTAAAAGTGACATTTGATGATATCAAAGTACATAAATTCTCGTGTAGTAATATAGCGATTTCAGGTCAGAGGACCATTACATCATTGTCACTATGAGAATTGCTAATGACGCTTCGCATAATACTCCATATAGAATTCTCGTGGTGGGTCTGTCCAGTACATCGTTCTCTAACATGTACCTATGCATTGACTTAATATCTCATATATTTAGGACCAATGAGATTTGGTCATCAGTCAATCCACATACTAGTCTCAATGCATCATTGTTGTCCCATCAACAATGATACTCGACTAGGGACATTTAAGAACAATGATACTAATTATAATTATATAATCTCATGTTCAAGTCACATACTTGAAACTATATAATTTGTATCACTATTCTAAGGAATTTTATTATGTTAACAATTATATTATGCAGTAAATAAAACCATAATAAAATCATTTATTTATTCAATCAAATATAATATCAAAACGTTAAGAAATTATATCAAATAATTGGCTTCTAGGGCATAAACTCTAACACAAATATATCTGAACCGAATGGTAATGAAGGTGATCAGCCTTTCATACCTGACTTATACATGCAATATGTACAGAGTACAATTCTACAATGGCAATCAGCAATGATTAACCATAAGCATATCTGAATGAAACAACTCTTAGTAGAGTTAAGTAAAACTTGCCTGGTTCGTTGATTATCGTTATGCATTATAATAAGCTTTGTCTGGTCGAAGACCTAATATATAAATAATATCGATATACAAATTAGAATAATATCATCACAGTAATTAAAATAACCTAAACACATAACCCTATCAGTCTACAACACATATAAGACTTGATATCAAGTCAAACTATTACAGTCTGAGTTGAACCCGACACAAATTTTACAACCCGACAGTCTAGTCGGACTATTCACGAGTTTAAGTTTAATTAAACTCTGTCTAAATACTTAACCATTATCTCAGATAATTTTAATATCAGTCAAAATATTTTTCATAAGTTCGTAAAAATTTTCAGATAATTATTACTATTTATCAAGATTTTTTAATCATTAACTCGTATTTAAATGAATTAAATACCACATAATTCTTTTATAATTAATATTTATTTATTATCAAATATTAATGAAATTCATGCCATAATATTATAATATTTTTATAATGTCACAAAGTATTTTTAATACCTTAAAATCACCTTTATATGATTTTTAAACAATTAAATTCATTATCTGATAATTGCTATTAATATTAAAATATTAATATTTTCATGACAAAATATCAAAACTTATATATTATAACTTAAAATATTTTTATAACACTTAAATCATTTTTATATAATTTTTAAATCATTAATTCTATTTTTCCATAATTTATTTAATATTTTTATTAAATTAATTAATTATCATTAATATTAATTAAGTAGTGAAATTTCTCACAAAATATTAAAATTCACTAAAAATAAGTTAGAATATTTTCTTTTACCATAATATAATTTTTCATAAATTTTCATGAATTAAAATCATTTTTAAATAATTTATTTAATATTATAATTTAATAAATTAAATACCATTTATATTCCAAAAATATTAAATATTTATGAAATATACTCAAAATAATTAAAAACTAATTTTTGGACTTTAACATAATTTTTAGGAATTTATTATATATTTTTAATAATTAAAAACTATTTATTTCGATTTATTTATTAAAATAAATCATTTTTCGAAATTATGTCTCACTAAAAGGCCCTATAGCGACAGAACCGTCGCTATAGGTTTTCTTGAACCTGTTCTTGAGCTGCCCAGAACTTCAAGTCAGTGAACAAGGTCCCTAGTTTGACCGGGGATTGATGTTGTTTCTTGTTAATTCTGGGCTTCTAATTTGTTTTAAGGTTGTAGTATCCATGTAATACTACATCTGAAATCAAGTTTCAAGGTCATTACACAACATCACAACAAGATCTAAGCTAGCAAAATGATTGACAACGTTGTTCTTCATTTTTTGGGTTTTCCAGAAAATGAAGAACAGGCGTAGGTGCTACTTTGGCCCTTTTAATCTTCACATCCCCGGCTTGGTTAGGGTGATATGAAGGTTCAATACTATAGTCCTGATGTCAGGGTACAACAAAACATCAACAGATCAGTCTAACAATAACACATTGAAGAAATCAAGGTCGGTCAAAGTAGTAGTCAGAAAACGGGTCTTGAAGATTCTGGGATACCCAGAATCTCCTTCTGGCCAGTTGGTCAACGTGGGTTTGACCACGATTAGCTACGATTCTGTTATGGATCTGAGTGAACTAAAGACTTTAGAATGTAGTCTTTATGTTAGGCCACACGATCAAACCAACAACGTGACATAATACATAAAAGACAAGCAAGATCAAGGGCTTCGAAAAGCATGTCAGACCACCTGGAAAAGTTTTTGGTTGCCCAGATTCAAAATTCCGTGCTCGGTCAACGCACTTTGACCGATCATATCTTGCAATATACTCATGATCTGAGCTTGATTCAAGTCTCAGATCAAAGACCTAACAACAAAGAACAGATACATAACATAAAATACACCAAAATATTAACAGGTAAAGATCTAAGGCCTCTGATATATGGCTATCAGGCCATATTTTTCCAGCTTTTCCAGATTTCACAAAATGCTAGATTCGAGAACTTTGATGTTATGGATCTGGGATTTTACAACCCAGATCACTATATAACATCCTATTACACATATCTAGCCAACAAATTACAACAAATAACATCAAATCATGAGATTTCTAAGTTTAGGGTTTTTATACCTTTCTAAAGCTTGTTCTTGATTTTGATTCCTGTGATCTGTTTGAGTAGATCTATAAACTGATAATGTCACAATATTTCACTCTCTCTCACTCTAGATTTTCAGATTTAGAAAGAGAGGATGGCTTTGGCTAGCAAGGAAAATAAAGTGAGTTTTCTCTCACTTTAATCTTTTATTTCTAAGGTATACAATGAATGAGGCTGATAATGTTGGCTGATAATTGAAATATAGAGCACATGCTAGGTCTAGGGTTAATCATCAACCTAAAAATATGGCAAGATTTTGTAGCTAACTTATAAAAATACAAAAAAGGGCAAAACGGTCATTAGACTTTTAAATTTAATGGCATTCATGTAAATGGTCTAAACCCTTAGGGTTTAGGGTTTGACCCTTAGGGTTTAAGGTTTAACCCTAAAATATTTGAAATTTAATTTCTAGGATTTCCAAATTTGGGTTTTCGAAATAGAAAATTAATATTTCAAAATTATAATTAGGATTTTCTAATTATATTAAAATTTACAAATCATTATTCATGCTTGCTAATTAGGATTTAATATTTCCTTATTAAAATTACTAATTTAGCAATTAGGTTTCATAATCATGCATTAGGGTTTATAACCCAAGAATTAGGGTTTTTCCTAAATAGTTAATTAGGGCTATCCTTAATTATATTTTTAATTAAAATACATAAACCTTATATATAGCATTTAAATTCCCAAATTAGGATTTTAATATCCGAATTAGGGTTTTAAATTTTCGAAACTAAAATTAAGGTTTCTAGAACCAATTTTTAGGGTTTCTTATTAGACGTTAGGGTTTTCTAACTGAACAATGACGTTCTTAATATAATATTAGGGTTTGCCACTGATATAGTTTATCTGGTCAACCCTTGACCCTTAACCACATACTGTACTCATATACAACCATATACACAGAACATATACACTTATATACTTAATCCTGAATAATTCACCACAAAGATTTTTAAATCCAAAAATTTCTTTTCAGAAATGTCAAATCCATACACTTATTTTTTGTCTAGGTTTATTATTTAACATTTATTCAATAATTTAAGATTTAAATAATTTTCTAAATTCTTGGGTCGTCACATTCACCCCTTCTTCTAAAAATTTCGTCCCCGAAATTTACCTTACACAATACACCATTCATACACAGCATCGCATGCTACCCAATACAGTCCTCACACGAATTAAAATTTTGAAATTGTGTTGAGGGGTTTTACAGACTATTGTCTGTCATTTTCGCAAAGGTTTTATGGAAATTCATCCGCAAACCGTCATAACTTACGGACATAGTGGATAATTAATCCAGTATGCCCTGTACTTATTAAGTACTGCTGGTCTGATCTGTTTCTCATCACTGCCATAGGCACAAAATTTTACCGAATTTCGCACCAAAATAATTTAGTTCGGGAAAAATTTCAAAGAACGCTTAGAGTTTTCATAAACTTTAGTCTAGCTGAATCGAATAGTGTAGACTCATATCAATAATTCAATTCAATCAAATTATTTAAGTGTAGCCAAACCCCATTGGCAAATTAAAATTTTTGAAAATATTTTTGAGAATGACGTTATGATGTCGTACTGTATTAACAGTCCGTTTGAGGATGACGTCATTGTATGATTTTGTCATAACACATCATACAATAGTGGAACAATAATTTTTAGATCGAATTTACACTAAGTATTCCTGCGTTTATAGCTCTATCAACTTTTATCATCTCTGCACCAGGTTATATGGTACATAAGTGATAAATAAAATAAATTTTAATATTTCAAATCATCTTCGTCTAGCTGATATTTTAGAAAACGGGTCTTGAAGATTCTGGGTTACCCAGAATCTCCTTCTAGCCTGTTGGTCAATGTGGGTTTGACCACAATTAGCTACGATTCTGTTATGGATCTGTGTGAACTAAAGACTTCAGAATGTAGTCTTTATGTCAGGCTACACGATCAAACCAACAACGTGACATAATACATAAAAGACAAGCAAGATCAAGGGCTTCGAAAAGCATGTCAGACCACCTGGAAAAGTTCCGGGTTACCCAGATTCAAAATTTTGTGCTCGGTCAAAGCACTTTGACCGATCATATCTTGCAATATACTCATGATCTGAGCTTGATTCAAGTCTCAGATCAAAGACCTAACAACAAAAAACAGATACATAACATAAAATACACCAAAATATTAACAGGTATAGATCTAAGGCCTCTGACATATGGTTGTCAGGCCATATTTTTCTAGCTTTTCCAGATTTCACAAAATACTAGATTCGAGGACTTTGATGTTATGGATCTGGGATTTTACAACTCAGATCACTAAATAACATCCTATTACACAAATCTAGCCAACAAATTACAACAAATAACATCAAATCAAGAGATTTCTAAGTTTAGGGTTTTTATACCTTTTTAAAGCTTGTTCTTGATTCTGATTCCTGTGATCTGTTTGAGTAGATCTATAAACCGATAATGTCACAATATTTCACTCTTTCTCACTCTAGATTTTCGGATTTAGAGAGAGAGGATGGCTTTGGCTAGCAAGGAAAATAAAGTGAGTTTTCTCTCACTTTAATCTTTTATTTCTAAGGTATACAATGAATGAAGCTGATAATGTTGGCTGATAATTGAAATATAGAGCACATGCTAGGGCTAGGGTTAGTCATCAACCTAAAGATATGGCAAGATTCTGTAGCTAACTTATAAAAATATAAAAAAAGGCAAAATGATCATTAGACTTTTAAATTTAATGGCATTCATGTAAATGGTCCAAACCCTTAGAGTATGGGGTTTAACCCTTAGGGTTTGGAGTTTAACCTTTAGGGTTTAGGGTTTGGCCCTTAGGATTTAGGGTTTAACCCTAAAATATTTGAAATTTAATTTCTAGGATTTCCAAATTTGAGTTTTTGAAATAGAAAATTAATATTTCAAAATTATAATTATGATTTTATAATTATATTAAAATTTACTAATCATTATTCATGCTTGCTAATTAGGATTTAATATTTCCTAATTAAATTACTAATTTAGCAATTAGGTTTCATAATCATGCATTAGGGTTTATAACCCAAGAATTAGGGTTTTTCCTAAATAGTTAATTAGGGTTATCCATAATTATTAGACGTTAGGGTTTTCTAACTGAACGATGACGTTCTTAATATAATATTAGGGTTTGCCACTAATATAGTTTATCTAGTCAACCCTTGAACCTTAACCACATACTGTACTCATATACAATCATATACACAGAACATATACACTTATATACTTAATCCTGAATAATTCACCACAAAGATTTTTAAATTCAAAAATTTCTTTTCAGAAATGTCAAATCCATACACTTATTTTTTGTCTAGGTTTATTATTTAACATTTATTCAATAATTCAAGATTTAAATAATTTTCTAAATTCTTGGGTCGTCACAGGTATTGCTTCACCCATGATATAGTCATGACATACTCATTTCAGCCTGCGGAGTGTACGGATGCTATGTCTTGGTCGACTTTTTTAGCTGGGATTGAGGACCCGTTTAGTATATTGCCGTGCTCAGGGCTCAGCTCACCTTACAACTTTATTACTCATGCTCCGGGCATGGATTACATCCCTCTGACTAGTTTGAGGGGTATGACTACTTGCCATCCACTGGCCGTGATGTCGCAGTTTGACCAATTTTAAGATTTTCATCCTTTCGAGGGAGCGCTGGGCCAGCGTTTAGCTTCTCGCTATCTTTCAGCAGAGGACCGATCCCGTGTGTATGCATGTTGGGATCAGCGCGAGATAGCCGCTTTCTCCATTAGTCATCTAGGTTGTTCTGCAGAGTATTCCACATGGATGGAGACAGAGACAGAGACTGCACCAGCTGAGGTAGTATCCACATTGCCGAGTATTGACTCAGATGGTGGAGAGCCCATGGAGGATATTGATTCTCACACCGAGGAGGAGTTAGGTGCCGGGTTGCCAACATCTCTTTTAAATTCTCCTAGTACTAGCACTATCATGATTCAGCACTCAGTATAGTACCTTGAGCAGAGTCTTCATCTAATGACCTTTGAGAGAGATCAGGCTAAAGCCCTGATGTTGACTGCCATTGATGGGAGAGATGCAGCTCTGTTAGAGAGAGAAGAGGCATTGGCTCGTAGAGATACCGTTATTATTGAGCGAAATGAGGCCAGATCAGCCAGAGATGCAGTGATAGTTGAGCGGGATAGTGCCATATCTTCCCGGGATTTAGCCGTCACAGATAGTACTGCAGTGAGGTTCCTTACCACTAGCATGATTGCAGAGATGAGCGCGTACATTGATGAGCACATGGTCACCATGCAGATGGCTGCCAATCTGTTGGGTTGTGTGGATATCCTCGTACAGGAAACCACAGCTTTGCCTCCTTCTTTGGAGAAGGATGCCATGTTGGGCTTGTTATCTTGCATATACACCGATTTATAGATGGGCTTATATTTTTCTACACAGACTAGCTTAGCAATTTTGTCATGTACAGTTTACATTATGTATATCAAACAACATTATATAGCAAGGAAATATATTTTTGATCACTTCCCTTTTAGATATGCTCTGATACTTGCTTGATATTTGCTTGCTTCTTCAGGGTTTGTGATCTTGATGTATTCTGAATTCCTCCTTGCTGGATGGACATTGAGTTGTCTCTGTATAGTTCAGAATAGATCATGGATCTGTGTGTATCCCTACCATTTTTCGGTGCCTTGGGACTAGTTTCTGTATGTAAATGTGGAGAGGAGGGTGGCTTTCCTCTCTGAGATTGACCACACCACAGATGGTCGCCAATACTCCTATTTAGGAGGAGCCTAGTTAATTCCATCTCTTATGGATTGGTGTTGCTCTTTGAGGCACAACCGCAGCTTAGATGGTTGCCGAATCTCCTATTTGCGAGGAGAGGTTGGGTAATTCCAGCCCTTTGGTTTGAAGCCAATAAAATGTGGTGGATTGAAGTTTGATCCCAATACCATTGACAAGTATTTGTGTTTTGGTAGGGGGTTAGATCGAACCATGAATGGTTGCCTACGTACTCCTATTGAAGAGGAGATCAGGTCTGCGTAGTTCGAACCTGGTGTAAGAGGTTCAATGTTGTTTATGAAAGGCAGATGGGTGTAGAAGCTTTATTGATGAAAAAGGTTGTAGAAGTGTTATTGTGGTTTTTGTTTTTTTTTTTGTAGAAAAGGGTAGAAATGTTTTTGTTGTTTTTTGTTTATTGCGATCGGGCCATATAGAATATGGTTGCCTACGTACTCCCGTGTATCAAGGAGATCAGGTCGACGTAGTTCACCCCTCAGGGTGAGTTGAAAAGCGTAATCCCATGTGCAGGATAAACTGCAGGGAAGAAAGATTAATCCCATGTACAGGTCAAACTGTGGGGAAGAAAGTTTAATCCCATGTGCAAGATAGACTGCGGGGAAGAGAAAGTTTGATCCTAGGTTGAGGACAAACTGCAGGTACGAGAAGTTTGATCCCATGTATGGGTAGCCAAACTACAAACGCGAGAGGTTCAATACTTAGTGGGATGACCTAAGTTGTATGAGCGTAGTGAAACCAGGCTGCTGGCTTGAAAGGTATGTTTCCCTGAGGGGCAAAGTGTGGTAAAGAGTTATATGTGGTAAAGGGTTAAAGAACCAGAATGACTGATGATCTGATGATCTAACACCAGGATGTTTGCTTGATGGTAACTTCAGATATAGTACCATTTCATGGTGTTTGAGTTGATAAGCTGTGGAAATTCATCGCCGTCCATTTCTTGTAATCTGAGAGCACCTCCTATGAATACTTCCTTGACAACAAACAGGCCTTCCCAGTTAGGAGCGAATTTTCCCTTGGAATGATCTTGGATGTCAATGATCTTCTTCAAAACCAAGTCATGTTGTTTAAACTGTCGTTGTCGGACTTTTCTATTGTAGGATCTGGCGATCCTTTGTTGACATAACTGACCATGGAAGATAGCCGCGGTTTGCCTTTCGTCTATCAGAGACAATTGGTGATACCTGTCTTGTACCCATTAATCTTCATCCATCTGAGCGTCCATCAACACTTTGAGGGATTCCATTTCTACTTCTATGGGGAGTACTGCTTCTATTCCATAGGTTAATGCATAGGGGGTTGCCCCAGTCGAAGTGCGCATTGATGTTCTGTAGGCTAACAGAGTAAGAGGCAATAAGTTAGGCCATCCTTTGTGGTTGGCGGACATCTTTTGCATGATCTTCTTGATGTTTTTGTTAGCCGCTTCAACGGCACCATTCATCTTTGGACGGTAGATGACGGAGTTAAGGTGTTTGATGTGGAATTTACAACATAGTTCCTCCATCATTTTGTTGTTGAGGTTCTTAGCATTGTCTGATACAATTACCTCAGGTTGTCCGTATCGACAAATGACATTGTTTCTGATGAAAGCAATGATGACTTCTTTGGTAACCCTGGGGAAGGAGGCTGCTTCTACCCACTTGGTAAAGTAGTCAATCATGGTGAAGATGAATTGAAGTCCATTACTGGCTTTAGGCTCAATGGGCCCAACCACGTCCATTCCCCACATTGAGAAGGGCCAAGGCGAACTCATATTGTGGAGTTCCCTTGGAGGGGCGTGGATAGCATTCCCATGAATCTTGCATTGATAACATCTCTTGACGTGGTCATATTAATCTGCCTTGAGAGAGAGCCAATAATGTCCTGTCCTGAGGATCTTCTTGACAAGGAGGGGGCCACAGACTCCACCATGGATCTCATCCATGAGTCTCTGGGCTTGATCTTTATCCAGGCATCTGAGGAGACCTAGTCCTGTATATCTCTTGTAGAGCGCATCTCCGCTTAGGTAGAATTTCATAGCAAGTCGATGAATTCGCCTTTGTTCAGTCAGGCTCGCCTCAGCGGGTGTAGATCCATCTCGTAGGTACTCCTTAATATGCTGATACCAATGTTGTTGGATGAAAGGTAGCTCATCCGATACTTCTCCAACATAGTTCCCATAAGCAGGTGCCTTTTGCAGGGTTAATGTGATGCTTGGCATATGTTCCTTGTCAGGTATGTGAATCAAGGAGGCCAAAGTTACTAATGCGTTCGCAAAGTCATTCCTATTACGAGGAATGTGTATAAAGGAGATTTCTTCGAACTCCGAAGCTATCTGTAAAACTTACCGATGGTAAGGCAGCAATCGCAGCTCTTTGATTTGATAGATTCCTGTGGATTGTTTAATTACCAACTCTGAATCCCCAAAGACAGTTAATCATCTGATACCCATTGAACGGGCAAGTTTCAGCCCCATGATACAACCTTCATACTCAGCTGTGTTGTTGGTGCTAACAAACTGCAATTTGACGGCGACGGGATACTGCTCTCCCGTACCGAATACTAGAACTACTCCAGCTCCAGAACCTTCCCTATTAACAGCTCCATCCATCTTCCATGCTTGGCGTGTATCGTACTGATGTTGTTGCTGAATTGTTATTACCCCTTCATCTGAGAAGTATGTTTCCAAGGGTTTGAAATCCCCTGAAGGTGCGGTGGTCAGTTGATCCGCAATTCCTTGACCTTTAATGGGCTTTTGAGTCATGTAGACAATGTTAAATTGTTGTAGGATCAACTGCCATCTGGACAGCTGGCAATTCAGTATGGGTTTACTGAACACATACTTGAGAGGATCCACATGGGATATAAGATGGGTTGTGTGCCCATGGAGGTAATGTTGTAACCTCATGGTAGCCCGTGCTAAAGCACAACAAGTCCTCTCAATCAGAGTGTACTTGTGTTCACTGCTGCTGAATCTTTTGCTGAGGTAATAGATAGCTCGTTCTCGGCCTCTATCGTCTTTTTGGCCCAGCATGCAGCCCATGACATTGTCACTTATGGACAGGTACATGAACAGGGGAACATCATCCCTGGGTGGTTGTGACAACCCGAAAATTTGGACAATTCTATAAAATCTTAAAAGATTGAATAAAGGTTAAATAATAGACCTAGACATAAAATGAGTGTATGGATTTGACGTTTCTGTAAAGGAATTTTAAGGATTTCAAAATTTTTGGATAAGAACTTGAATGATTTGGTAGACTATAAGTGATAGTCTGATAATGAGGTATATGTTTAGTGTATGAGTCATAAGATTATATGTATGTGGTTCTAGTATTTTAATTATATACTAGTGGCCTAATCTAGGAATTGTGGACCATGTCTCAATTTAATAATTTATTTTGTATGAATATGGGAGTAAGTGAATTAAGAATTAAGTTATGTAAACTAATATATATATGTATTAGGTGTGATAATTAAATAACCTAAGAGGTTATAATATGGGAGAATATTAGTATATAAATATATATACTAACATTAAAAGATTTATTTTATACATCTCAATTAATTAATTTTATAACCTAATTAAAGCAAGTCTAATTGGGTTAAGGAAATAAGTGTGTATGAGTAAGAAATTAACTTACTAATGTGTGTAAGGGAACCCTAATTAAATAATGGGAATGGATAAAAAGTTAATAAGTATAGAACTAAGTTGATTTATAGGCTCAAAGAATTAATTTGTATCCCAAGTGTTTATTTAAGCATGAGATTTGTAGTTAATTAATTTAAGAACAATTAAATTATTGAGCTAGCCCAATATTTAATATAAAGGGCAAGTTTAGTGATGACCCAATTTATTTGGTGGAGGAGCTCAAGCTCATTTTAATTAGTAGACAAAGGAATAAGAAAGTGCAAGCCCAAAAAGAAATAAAAAGGGAGTCCACGCTTGGCCCAATTAAAGTCCACTTAAGGAGGGGCATTATGGTCATTAATTAATCTAGCTAATAAAAATAAGATGGGTGAATGAAGAGGACATGTGGCCCAATTTGGAAGAGTGGGAAAAGAGAGTGGAGTGTAATGATGGGTTTAACTTTAGTTGGTAAACAACTTTTCTTTTGTTGGCAATTTATTAGTTGGACAACACATTAGTTGTTGCTTACAAGTTCGCTTTGCTATGATGAGAGAGTAGGTAAGAGAAAGGATGAGATATAGTGGAGTTATTAAGGTCACATGGCCGGTTATTTAAAGGAGAAAGGGGGGAGGTATTTAACGATCATGTAACTTTAGTTGGTAGATTACTTTAATAGGTGACATATTTTTAATGAGACAACACTTTGTTGTTTCTTCCAAGAAACCACTTGGTAATTGAGTGGAGAGAGAAGAGCTAGATATGTTGGGAGATTTTAATTAGATATTCAACTTATATGCATACACATATCATATTTATTTTTTTGCCACAAGTTTACTTTTTTTTTTCTCTTTCATCATTTTCTAAATAACTTAAGAGCTAAAGGAGAGAGAAAATAGAAAGAGAGAGCCCAAGGGGCTGTCGACTTTGTGAAGTAGAAGAGAGGAGATTTTGATCTTTCATGCCATCCAAGATCCATCACATAGTTTGGAAGAAAAAGATATGTCAAGAAATTAAAGGTATAAAACCAAACCTAAGTTATCATTTTTAAGTTATTTTGATGGAATAAAGATCTAAGGTTTCAAAACTCAAAAATCTTAGACCTACATGATTTAGAGTATTTTATATGTGGATCTATCCATTTTAAGTGTCAAAAGTTAGATCAAAAGCAAGAAAAGTGAAGCTAGGTTTTCAAAGTGTAGAAAATCCTAATTTTCTTAGCCTTGTTTGTATTTTATTTTGTGTTTGATGATTGTTTGATGGAATAGATCATTCACCATGATAGATCCATGGGTGTATGAGGTATTGTTAAGTATTATGATGAGTTATGTTGATATTATGTGAAAACATGAAAGTTTTCTTAGAACTCACCATGAGTTAAAAATTAGATTTTTGTGAAAACGGAACTTGAAATTCAAATGACCATATCTCCTGTTGTATTTCGAATTTTTGAGTGTGGTCAAGTCCTAGAGTTAGATCTATAAGTTTGCTAACATCTCCAAGTGGAATCACTGAAAAATGAGTTGTAGATTTCCGTATGGACTATTTTTAGCAAAGGACGAAAAACTGTAAAATGGCAATTTAGCTTCTGCCCAAAACTTTAAAAGGGTTGTTTTGGCAACTTATTTATCGAGATAAACTCCGGCCTTTTGGGGGATGAAAATATATGGGATAAAGTAGGTTGTGTCCAAAAATGAGCTCATTCTGAGTTAAATTGAGCAAGTTATGACCATTTCAATTTCTGTGATTTTTTGACAAAAGTCGTTATAACCGGAGTTCTATAACTCCGATGGTCACGAAATTTGAACTGGAGGATCACGTTAACATGTATAACATTATGCCAAGAGATGGGAATTTCTGGATTTAAGCACGAGGTAGCTAATTTCTTAAGGAATTAACTAGAAATTGATTTTTGAAAAATACTTAAGGGAGTTGAAAAATTACGGAAAAATACTTTTTGTGTATGGAATACATGTGTATATGATTGGCCAAAAGATAGAAAAATAATAAGTTGATTTGTTATTTTCGTGCAAAAGAATAGTGAATTCAGGTTGCTGAAATTGAAGATTTTGAATTCAGGTTGCTGAAATTGAATTTAGTCTGCTAATCTGATTTTGGTTTGCTGAAATAGTGATTTCAGGATGCTGAAATATAATTCATTTTACTGAAATGATATTTCAGTTTACTGAAAGGTTATCTAGCTTACTAAGATAACATCTAAATGGGAAAACTTAAGTATAAGTTGTAAGATTAGCAAAGTATAATGATAATACTAAAACTAAGGTGTGATGTCTAATACTTAAATTTGTTAGTAAAGATTAGACAAGTTAATATAAGGTGATGAGATTATAAGTAAGTAAATTAATAGGGTGTTAAGATTATCTAATAGTTGACTATGTGATTAAGTGTTAGATAGCATTATGAAATAAAGTATGATATGCTAATTGAAAGATCAATCTTATACCTGATAGGTCTTTTCAATAAAGAGAATAAATTAAATTACGTAGCGGTAATCGACTATGCAGGCAAGTTTTTTTAACTCAAACTCGAGTTATATTTTAAAGCATATTAGTGAATAATTATTGTGGATTATTCACATCTATATTGATTATTGATTCGCACTTAGTGCATGTTCCATATGTTCATCAGGTATGAAAGGTTGATCACCTTCATTACCATCTGCTCCAGTTGAATTACTCATATTCATTATTGACATTTATTCATGTCGTCCTGATCACTCAATTATGAAATTTGATTCCTGCTAGTTCACAATTATATTGTTGGACGTAACTAGCCTTTTATTCATATTCTTTCAATCATGATATATCCTCAAATAAATTTAACTTGCTGGGCAAATTTGATGCTCACCCTTGCTATATCATGATAAAAATTTTCAGATTAAGATGAAAGCTCGAGTAAAGATAGAAGCAAAGACAAAGTGCAAGATTAATTTTTGATGCAGTTAGAACTATTAAATTTTCTGATACAAATGATATTGTAAACCTTTAAGATGTTGAAGGTGTGTATTAAGTTAAGGTTGTAGACCTTGGGATTTATGTTGTAAAAGTTTAATGTATAAACAATTTATGTTTATATCTTCCGCAATAATTATGGATTTAGTATATAAGATTCGTGGTAAAAAGGTACCCGAATTTGGGGATGCTATAGTTGGTATCAAAGCCGTAGGTTAGAAACCTTAGGTTGGTGTACCTTAGGCTATAACCGCGGAGATGATAAGGAATAAACTCAGATCGAGTTTAAGTGATAAGAGATGAATTTGGGAAATTCATCATTAAAGTAAAGATGAAGATAAATAAGATTCAAAGAAGAATCTTGAAATGCTATAAGGGTAAGAATCCGGAGTTACCTAACTCTAGTAATAAAAATGAAAAGTAATAATAAATAGACTGTGTCTATAAGATGAAAAGTGTTAATAAAATCATAATATAATATGATTAAAGAGAAGAATAAGAAGATCGTAAATTAAAACGATCATGAGTATAAGGAGAAATGATTACAAAATAAGATCACGACGTGATCAAATTAATAACATATGATATGTTAAAATATTAGAATGATATAGCTTGATGCTATAAAGAGAAGGTACTATGAAATGGTACTATGTAAACTCGGAAAAGAGTGGTAAATTTTAAGATACGGATTAAAGAAAATTCGTATTAAGAAAAGTGAAAGTTAGAATTGTGTGGGATTTCAACTGAGGACTCAGGTCAGCAGCTGAGTTGTATGATTCCTTGTATGGGCGGGGAATTTGTACTTGGTTTTAGAATCACTTAGCTTCTTGGTCGATATAGTGGTTAGGTTGACCAATTCTTTGTATGGGCGGGGAATTGTTTGCTTAGCTTCCTATGTTGATTAGTGGCCGAGTTTGGTTTGAAAACCACTTAGTTTCTGGTACTGATAATTATTGAAATGTTTGTGTTGCGCTATTTGCTATATATCTGTTGAGAAGGTGATTCTTTTCTCAGGTGTATAACAGATAGGTAGGGTATAGTTAGAGAATATAAGGTTAAGTACGAGTTCTTAAAACTCATACTTATGGTACGTTCGTGACTCATAATTATATGAAATGTTTATGAACCCCTCAGCGAATGGACGCCAAAGGTCTGACTAGGATAAGTTCTTAAACTCATATGATTGTGGAAAGTTCCTGAACTCATAATGTGTGGTAAGTTTGACGAACTGGGTATAGTTATGTGGTGAATGGAACATTGAGGATGATAGAAATAGATAGATTTATTAAGAAATGGATCATTAGAGAAAGTTAAGTTGATGGTGGAAGCATAGGTATTTCAAATCTTCTAGCTATGCTAGACTTCAAAGTTTTTGACATCAAGCTAAAAACGCACTATGTGCCTTTTTGAAAATGAATTTTTATTCTCAACTCCTGGTGACCCTTGTGTATGCATGGACTTTTGGCCACTGACACCTCGTTACCTGTTGAGTTGATAAAACAGATTTGTAATGATTTTTGAACGGTTTAAAGAATAGTCTATGCTACTTGTTTCGGCTAGACGATAATGATTTGAAATATCAAAATATATTTTTATTTATCACTTATGTACTATGTAACCTGGTGCAGATATGATAAAAAATTGATGGAGTTGTAAATACCGGAATACTTAGTGTTGAATTCGATCTGATTATCGTTGTCCCACTATTATATGATGTGTTATGACAAAGTCACTCGATGACGGCATCCTCAAACGGGCTGTTAATACAGTACGTCATCATGACGTCATTTTTTAAAACTAATTTTCAAAATTTTAAATTTGCCAACGGCGTTTGGCTATACACATTCGTATATCGTTTGAAATTGATTATTGATATGGGTCTAAGCTATTTGATTCGGCTAGACCAACGTTTATGAAAATTTTTAGCGTTCTTTAAAAATTTTCCCGAACCAAATTGTTTTGGTGCGGAATCCTATGATATGACTGAGGTAAACTATGTTGTTTGGATAAAATAATCCAATCTAATAGCGTAAATATTCGCTAGACATGATTGATACGTTATGCATGACATAAAAGTACGATAGGCTAATCACCTAAAGTACTAGCAATGGTAGTTTACCTTCTTCGTGATTGTAAACATACTGTTAACCTTTGTAAGGGGTAGAGTACCTTTTTCTTAATTGAAATAGGTAGCAGGTAGTAATACCTATAAACCTCAATCGTTCATGGTCTATATGACCCCTCAGCACAATTTGAAAACTTTTACTCTCGTGAGTGGTGTATTGGGTAGCATATGATGCTGTGTATGAATGGTGTGTGGTGCATGGTATAAGGTGTAAGGTAAATTTTGGGGACGAAATTCTTAGAAGAAGAAGTGAATGTGACAACCCGAAAATTTGGACAATTCTATAAAATCTTAAAAGATTGAATAAAGGTTAAATAATAGACCTAGACAGAAAATAAGTGTATGGATTTGACGTTTCTGTAAAGGAATTTTAAGGATTTTAAATTTTTTGGATAAGAACTTGAATGATTTGGTAGACTATAAGTGATAGTCTGATAATGAGGTATACATTTAGTGTATGAGTCATAATATTATATGTATGTGGTTCTAGTATTTTAATTATATACTAGTGACCTAATCTAGGAATTGTGGACCATGTCTCAATTTAATAATTTATTTTGTATGAATATGGGAGTAAGTGAATTAAGAATTAAGTTATGTGAACTAATATATATGTATTAGGTGTGATAATTAAATAACCTAAGAGGTTATAATATGGGAGAATATTAGTATATACATATATATACTAACATTAAAAGATTTATTTTATACATCTCAATTAATTAATTTTATAACCTAATTAAAGCAAGTCTAATTGGGTTAAGGAAATAAGTGTGTATGAGTAAAAAATTAACTTACTAATGTGTGTAAGGGAACCCTAATTAAATAATGGGAATGAATAAAAAGTTAATAAGTATAGAACTAAGTTGATTTTTAAGCTCAAAGAATTAATTTGTATCTCAAGTGTTTATTTAAGCATGAGATTTGTAGTTAATTAATTTAAGAACAATTAAATTATTGAGCTAGCCCAATATTTAATATAAAGGGCAAGTTTAGTGATGACCCAATTTATTTGGTGGAGGAGCTCAAGCTCATTTTAATTAGTAGACAAAGGAATAAGAAAGTGCAAGCCCAAAAAGAAATAAAAAGGGAGTCCAAGCTTGGCCCAATTAAAGTCCACTTAAGGAGGGGCATTATGGTCATTAATTAAGCTAGCTAATAAAAATAAAATGGGTGAATGAAGAGGACATGTGGCCGAATTTGGAAGAGTGGGAAAAGAGAGTGGAGTGTAATGATGGGTTTAACTTTAGTTGGTAAACAACTTTTCTTTTGTTGGCAATTTATTAGTTGGACAACACATTAGTTGTTGCTTGCAAGTTCGCTTTGCTATGATGAGAGAGTAGGTAAGAGAAAGGATGAGATATAGTGGAGTTATTAAGGCCACATGGCCGGTTATTTAAAGGAGAAAGGGGAGAGGTATTTAATGATCATGTAACTTTAGTTGGTAGATTACTTTAATAGGTGGCATATTTTTAATGAGACAACAATTTGTTGTTTCTTCCAAGCAACCACTTGGTAATTGAGTGGAGAGAGAAGAGCTATATATGTTGGGATATTTTAATTAGATATTCAACTTATATGCATACACATATCATATTTATTTTTTTGCCACAAGTTTACTTTTTTTTTTCTCTTTCATCATTTTCTAAATAACTTAAGAGCTAAAGGAGAGAGAAAATAGAAAGAGAGAGCCCAAGGGGCTGCCGACTTTGTGAAGTAGAAGAGAGGAGATTTTGATCTTCCATGTCATCCAAGATCCATCACATAGTTTGGAAGAAAAAGATATGTCAAGAAATCAAAGGTAGAAAACCAAACCTAAGTTATCATTTTTAAGTTATTTTGATGGAATAAAGATCTAAGGTTTCAAAACTCAAAAATCTTAGACCTACATGATTTAGAGTATTTTATATGTGGATCTATCCATTTTAAGTGTCAAAAGTTAGATCAAAATCAAGAAAAGTGAAGCTAGGTTTTCAAAGTGTAGAAAATCCTAATTTTCTTAGCCTTGATTGTATTTTATTTTGTGTTTGATGATTGTTTGATGGAATAGATCATTCATCATGATAGATCCATGGGTGTATGAGGTATTATTAAGTATTATGATGAGTTATGTTGATATTATGTGAAAACATGAAAGTTTTCTTAGAACTCACCAAGAGTAAAAAATTAGATTTTTGTGAAAACGGAACATGAAATTCAAATGACCATATCTCCTATTGTATTTCGAATTTTTGAGTTTGGTCAAGTCCTAGAGTTAGATCTATAAGTTTTCTAAGATTTCCAAGTGGAATCACTGAAAAAGGAGTTGTAGATTTCCGTATGGACTAATTTTAGCAAAGGATGAAAAACTGCAAAATGGCAATTTATCTTCTGCCCAAAACTTTAAAAGGGTTGTTTCAGCAACTTATTTATCGAGATAAAATCCGGCTTTTTGGGGGATGAAAATATATGGGATAAAGTAGGTTGTGTCCAAAAATGAGCTCATTCTGACTTAAATTGAGCAAGTTATGACCATTTCAATTTCTGTGATTTTCCGACGAAAATCGCTATAACCGGAGTTCTATAACTCCGATGGTCACGAAATTTAACTAGCCTTTTATTCATATTCTTTCAATCATGATATATCCTCAAATAAATTTAACTTGCTGGGCAAATTTGATGCTCACCCTTACTATATCATGATAAAAATTTTCAGATTAAGATGAAAGCTCGAGTAAAGATAGAAGCAAAGACAAAGTGCAAGATTAATTTTTGATGCAGTTAGAACTATTAAATTTTCTGATACAAATGTTATTGTAAACCTTTAAGATGTTGAAGGTATGTATTAAGTTAAGGTTGTAGACCTTGGGATTTATGTTGTAAAAGTTTAATGTATAAATAATTTATGTTTATATCTTCCGCAATAATTATGAATTTAGTATACCAGATTCGTGGTAAAAAGGTACCCGAATTTGGGGATGCTACAGTGGTACCAAAATAGGAGCTTTGACTCGCTGCTCTTTGATGGTAAGAAAGGCATTCTGGCATTCATCATTCCATTTCATGGAGGAGTTCTTCCTTAACAGCTTGAAGATCGGCTCACAGGTCGCTGTGAGTTGAGAAATGAATCGGCTAATGAAGTTGATTCTTTCTAAAAATCCCCGTATTTTCTTCTCTGTCTCAGGAATTGGCATTTCCGTGATGGCCTGGATTTTGGTAGGATCCAGCTCAATTCCTTTGTGGCTGACTAGGAATCTAGTAACTTGCATGATTTAACGCCAAAGGCACACTTGGCTGGATTCAACTTCAAGTTGTACTTGCGCAACCTGTAGAATAGCTTTCTGAGATGGTCTAAGTGGTCCTCCTCCTTCCAGGACTTGACAATGATGTCATCCACATAGATCTCGATCTCTTTGTGCATCAACTCGTGGAAGAGAGCCATCATAGCTCGCTGATAGGTAGCTCTGGCATTGATGAGGCCGAATGACAACCGTTTGTAACAAAAGGGCTAAGGAGTGATGAAAGTAGTTTTTTCACAATCTTCCTCAGCAACCATGATCTGATGGTACCCCGCAAAGCAATCAGCAAAGGAGTATATGTCGTATTGCATGGTATTGTCAATGAGAATGTGGATAAAGGGCACAGGAAAGCTATCTTTAAGGCAAGCTTTATTCGGATCCCGATAATCCACGCATACTCGCACCTTTCCTCCAGGCTTAGGCACGGGAATGATGTTAGATATCCATTCAGGATATGTGGACACCATGATAATGCCAGCTTGAAATTGTTTCACAATTTCTTCTTTCACGTTTAAGCTCCACTCAGGTTTTAATCGCCTGAGCTTCTACTTGACTGGCTTGAATCCCTCTTTAATGGGAATGCGATGAAGAACAATATCAGTGGACAAACCCACCATGTCTTCATGAGACCATGCAAACACATCCTGGAATTGGGTTAATAGCATAACCATGTCATTCCGTTGGTTTGGGGTGAGGTCTGAACCAATCTGGATTAACTTAGGGCTTTCTAAGGTTCCAAGATTGAAGGAGGTGGTTTGATCAAGGTTGGGTTTAGGCTTGTCTTTGACCCATTCTTTGATCTCCGAAGGCAACTCAATGTCCTCTTGTATTTCCAGCAAGTCAGAGTCCAACTTTTCATCAAAGTTACAATCCTTGTGGATAAGAGGCATCTTATCAGCAAGTACATGCACATCTAAGTTCAGAGTCCTGAAACAAAATATGCTTTCACTTAATATATATGAAACTTTTTAATCATACATAATGTTAGCATATACGGACAAAAAAACTGCGAGTACTATACCGAAAAGTAAGCAGTTATTATATCTACAGGGCAGAAAGAACTCCCTGCCCGTTTTACCCTTGTCGACCAATGCAAGGAGTGCTGCTCCAATTAGCAAGGATAAAGTTCGGGTGGACTGCATTGATGGAGGGGCCGTCATCGTCCTCCTCTTCCCGAATGATGACCATGACGTCTGGGAAATCATCGTCTGGGGTATATCTGTTTGTATGTTCATCATGAACAATGATGCACATGCCTGACATTATTCGAACGATGTTTTGTTTGATTCTTTGTTTCTCTTCCTCCACTCTGGGATCTGGAACAAAGACTTCTTTTACTTTGAACAGCATTGGCTTGGGAAATAGCATAGCTATCACGTTGGTTGGCACCTTTACAGGATGTTGTGCGGGCTTAACATTTGAAGGCGAAGATAAATGCCGCGTGGTTGAAGCTGAAGGAATCTGCTGATGCTTATAGGGATTCCTCTGACTAGAACTGATAGAATAGCCTAGTCCAGCTGTCCTAGTTTGACTGGCTACTTGGATGGGGTATTTGATACCTTGGTGATCTTTACCCAGCCCTTGTCCTGGCTGATGACCCAAAGACATCATTTCCTGAGTAGCCGACATTACTTTGACAGAGATCTTAGGTACGGGTAATGGCGTTCCCAAGGCATGAAATTGAGGGTTGCTTACTTCCAAAGTGTGGAAACGGACCGGCTCAACATCGAAATTAAAATTGATGAACGGTATGTCACCTTGTTGAGGGCATTCCGGTTCAGCGTTGACTGTAACTAGGCTATTGTTGATAATGTATTTCAGTTGCTGATGAAGGGTGGAGGGGACTGGCCCAGCCATATGAATCCACGGTCTTCCCAAGAGCAGGTTGTATCCCGAATCTATTTTGAGTACGTGGAAAGACATGCAGAATGTATGGGGACCAATCTCAATTGGCAGCTCAATCTCTCCGACTGGATTTCGGTGGGATCCATCAAAAGCTTTGATGATCGCATGTCTACTTTGGATTCGATTGAGATTGACGTTCATCTTCAACAATGTAGCATATTGACAGATATTCAAAGATGAGCCTCCGTCTACTAAGACTCCAGCTAGCATATATTCGGAGGACAAGACCGCAATGTGTAACGGCTTGCAATGACCAGTCCCTTCGGGCGGTATGTCATCATCATTGAAAGAGATCACATTGTTGTTGAAAATGTGATCAGCCAGATGTTGAAATTTTTCCACATCTACTGATTTTGGCAAATAGGCTTCTTCTAAAACCTTTAGTAGAATCTTCCTGTGATCCTCGGAAGTTAAAACCAAGTCTAGTATTGAAATTTGATGTGGAGCTTCTCTTAAGCTTAAAACCACTTTGGCTTCATTATGACCCATGGCTCAGAGGAATTTTTCAATCTTCTCCACGGGAATTTTCCCCTTTGATTTGATGGTATACTTCACTATCCGTTGGGGAAGATACAGTGGATTCTCATTCGACACTGTAGCAGTTGTATGCGAGGTGGATCCTTCACCTTCTTCATAATTCCACGGAACTATGTGCAGGCTAACAATAGGATATTGTGCTCTGCATGGTAAGTTGATTGGCTCGGGAGCGGCCACTTTCAAAGGATTGTTGCTTCCTCTGAGTTGAATTGCTATTATAGGGAGTGGCTTGACAATTCCATCAGCCTCAATGGAGATAACTGCTACCAATTCCTTCCATTTAGTAGGACAGGTATTCTCACGACCACGTAGCACAGTATCATCGTCTACTAGTTGCAGGACACCACTATCAATGAGATTCTGGATAAGGTGGCGGAGTGCTCAGCATTCTTCTGTGCTGTGACCGCGAGAATGGGAGTGATATTGACATACTCCATCAGAATTGTACTGTCCTAAACGGGGATTGATTGGAGGTTGAAGGGAATTAATCCTTCCTTCATTGATTAGCATTTGAAGGATTTCCTCCATAGGTTGGCCCAGATATGTAAATTCCCTTCTATTGGCAAAATCCCAACAAGCTTTGGCATTCGCTCTCTTTGCCACTTTATCCTCCATTGTTTCACTTTCTGGAGGTGAAGAGGGAATATTCATGACAAGAGGAAGGAGACTAGCATGCTCCTGGCTGATTAATTGGCGTGATGCTGGTATGTCACCAGTTCTGCCAATTGATCAATTTGCTAACATAGAGCTTTCATCTTTCGTTCCATTGAGAACTAGAATTTGGCATAATCCCATTTGTCAGCACCGTCTTTGGTGATCTGGGATGCTTCACCATTAGAATTGGAACTTTGTCCACTGCTCCAATTAATCATGTTGACTTCTTCCTCTTTGTGTGGACGAAGAGAGTTGTCTTACACGTGAGGTTGATCTGGTTTGGTGACCACAATCTCACCGTTGTCTATCAGGTCTTGGATCTTATGTTTCAAGGCCCAACAATCTTGAGTATCATGTCTAGGTGCCCCGACATGATAAGCACATTTTTGAGCAGCATTAAAACCCCTACCATTAAGGCTGGCTGGTGGAAAAAGATGCGTGATTTTCTTCTGCGTAGTCAGAAGAGTGAGAATATTCTTGAGAGAGTCCCCTAAGGCTGTGAACACTCGAGGGCGTTTGACTTCTCCACCTTTTGGTACTAGAGGAATTGACGATTGTGCTGGAAAAGGAGAGTAATTTCTTCTCTGGATAGGCATGTTCTGATTGCCTTTTTGACCCTATAGTATCAAGGAAACATCCTCTTTTTTCTTTTTATGGACCATCCGGGGGTTATTTCCATAATTTCCAGATTGGATGTGTTCAGCAATAGCTTTAAGGGCAGCTAGGTCTTGAATCTTTCCTGACTTCAATCTTATCTCAGCCATCTCCCCATGTTTGTTCATTTCAAAAAATGGTTTACCGATGCCAGCTAAGACTCTCTCATAGAAAGGAGCTTCTTGTATGTCGATAAAGGTCATAACCATCTCTGACTCTGTCATAGAAGGAATAACTTGAGCAGCAAGGCACCTCCACCTTTGAACATACTCTCTAAAAGACTCGTTGGACTATTTCTTGACCTTGGTAAACTGGTACCAGTCAGGAGCCATCTGAGACTGGAAGCTGTATTGTGTGAGGAAGGCGTGAGCTAGCTCTTCCCAGCTATTGATTTTTGAATTATCTAATCTGGTATACCACGAATGGGCTTCTCCAGTCAGACTTTTCTGGAACAGTTGCATTCTGAGCTTCTCATCTTCTGCATAAGATCCGAGTTTGCCAATGAATACCTTTAAATGTGTGTAAGGATCTCCTAACCCATCATACTTTTCAAAGTCAGGAGTTTTAACTTTTTCTGGATAATGAACACCAGGGAATATACAAAGGTCGGCATATGACACACTCCCGTGTGCTCCAATTCCTTTGATAGCGCGAAGGGTCTCTTCCATTTGAAGAACTTTCTTTCTGATGTCACCGGTGTCTGGATCTTTTGTTAGATGGGCGGCAGCATAACTTTTGTTGGTTGTATCCAGCTGCAGTTCAGGTATTGTAATGGCTTTATCAGGACCTTGAGTTCCTCCTTGTGTAAAGGATTCAGCATGTACGGGTATTTTTGGACCCTGTGTAGATTGATGTAGTTCTTTAAGCAGAACAACCAAGTCTGTGATTTGTTTACTTAATCCATCAAATTCTTCGCAAGAAACTGGATTAGACTGGTCAGATGAAGACATGATTGGCTGTAGGCTTGCGGCCTTTTTGGACTTTGACCGGGTAATAGGTCTGAATGCTTCCCTGCGACAAAACTGGCATAGTTTAGTTTTTAGGGAATGGTGTAAATATTAACATGCTATGTGGTGTGTCCGTTTTAGGAATTTTGTATTGCAAAATGGATGTTAGTTGTTTGTAATACAGGATATCATGTTAATTTAAATATGTACATGCACATATTTCTTCATATTTCTCATTACATGGACATGAATATGGAATGTAAATTACAAGTAATTGACTTTACAAGTAATTTGAAATGAGAAAGCATGAAGAGACTTTCCTTCGCGTTTTGGTTTATCAGAGGCTGACCTATCTTAGGTTACTCTCGCGGCTTTTTGGCATGAAGGTTCCCAAATCATCGCAATTTACTCGAAGGGAAATTAATCCGGTCTTTCAACTGGAGCGAATTTGGGTGGTGCCTTTCCTGAGCCTCGCGGGAATTAGTCTTCCTACAAGTCCAGTAATCAAACACCGACAGGATAGCCTCCTGGTGGAGGGACCACACAACATACATTCACATACATCGCGTCTCACCGTATATGAAAATGATGACATGTGTGAAGCACTAATATCACAAGCAGATATAGTGTAAAGCATTAATCGCAGTAAAGATATGCATTCGTACACATTCATCATAAATGTAAATGCAACATCCATACACAAGCAGATAATAGTTTTGAAAAGATTATAGTAGCGGCTTAAGTCCTCTTACTGGAGTCCCCAGCAGAGTTGTCACCTGTCGACGTCGGGATTTTTATTTGTCCCTTTTCGTTACCTGTTCTTTTCTGTTCTCATTTTATGTGAGATTTGTTTGAAAAAACAAGTGAAAAAGGTCCGACATGTGTAATGTCGACGATTAGACTATAAAAGCCGTCAGTTGGTTTTTTAACTGGTTGTACCAACACAACCGAGAAAAGGTTTGCATATTGACCCAGTGATGTGACAGTGCTAAACGGGTCGGTGAAACCGAGATTCATTTAGGGTCCGTGGACTTGCTTATGCGGAGGGAAGGTGTTAGGAACCCCCCGACATCCGTGTTGCCACGGTGACTGCCACTTTTCAAGAAACTTTTATATGAATGTGTGTGTGTGTGTGTGTGTGGGTCAATGTGCTGTTATTTGGAAGTAGTGCTATGCCTCGTTTGCACCTATATACAAAGGGTTTGAATTTATGTAAAAAATTCAGTTTTAAACCAGATATAGCAATGATGTTTTAGAAAGGAGGTTTTTCAAACCCTTGTACTCAATAGTAATTGAGGCCTTTGATACTTTCATTTTATTCTGTATTCGGCTTGATTGATTTTATTTTACAGATGCGAGGCATCTATATGAAAATAATGTACAAAAGGTACTGAATTCCTCGTGGGTATGAGAACCATCTGAGGAAATCCAAACATCACAGATAAATTTACAAGCTGCTTACAACTGAAAAGGTCCATCACGGGAACCGAATCTTGATTCAGTAGACTGAATCTGTGATCACATTATTCCTTGGCTCACATGATGCCGCAATTGATATAAACGCAGTAAGCAAGTATATATATAAAAGCTTTAAATATATATATATATATACAGACATAATCACCAACCACGAAGCACCTCCATGGGGGATTAGAAATGTAAATAAAGTTGTAAAAGCTATCTACCACCACGGAGGAAACTCCAGGCGGGACGAAATGTACAAAAAGTAGTAAAAACGATCAACCACCACGAAGTAAACTCCAGGTGGGACGAAATGTATATATATATATATATATATATATATATATATATATATATAAAAGCAATAAACGCACCGTATATAAAATTCAGGCTCATCGGACAAAGTCCAACAACAGTTAATATATATAAGTATATATATATTAAAGCAGTAAACGCACCGGATATAAAATCCAGGCTCATCGAACAAAGTTCGACACACGGTTAATATATATAAGTATAAGTATATAAGTATAAGTATATATATATATATATATATATATATATATATATATATATATATATATATATATATATATATATATATATATATTAAAGCAGTAAATGCTTCAGACCGAAGTCTAGGCTCATCTAACAGAGTTCGACACACAGTTAATATATATAAGTATATATATATTAAAGCAGTAAACGCTTCAGACCGAAGTCTAGGCTCATCGAATAGAGTTCGACATGCAGTTCATATATATAAATGTATATATATACAAAAGCAAGTAAACGCTCCAGACCAAAGTCTAGGCTCAATCGAGGCATAACTCGATAATATTAGTCCATATATATATATATATATATATATATATATATATATATATATATACAAATATATATGTATATACAAACTGAAATGAAACCACGAACCGAAGTTCGGGCAAACACACGCAACACGACTCTCAACGTAAAGAAGGGTGTGTGCAAATGTGAAGAGAAAGGCTTGAAAATGTGTAAGAAGGCTTACAGTGAGCTGTCAAAGAAAACTTCAATAACTTTAAAGTAGATAAACACTGGCTTCCGCCGGTACAGAAGTAGCTATATGTGAGCTCACAAGTGTTTAAAATGAGAAAGCACTCAGTTTGGGGTGTGTACAGAGCAAATTGAGTAGGGCTTCCTCGCTTTTTCTCTTTTCAAAATGGCCACCCCAAGCCCTCTATTTATAGAGGGTGGAGGGCCGCAGGTGTACCAGAGGCTGCCTGGGGTACCCCGGGCTTCGCGGGTCCCGCCGTCTCGAAGCACGTGCACGTTGGCAACGTGATGTCCGCTCAAACTTTCAAAATTGCAATTCGGGCATCTGACTGAGGTATATAGGACCTATTTCAGACTGCCATTGTCGAGAGTTACGCAATGACATAGGATTAGAGGTTGTACAAAGTCATAAAGATGGGACGATGCCCTCCGGTCTTCAGCTTCAAATTTTATCCGTTATCCTGTGCAATAGTCACTCGGGATTGGTTCTTCTGAGCTTTTGTGGGACATTGTTGTGTAGAAATGTATGTCTAAAATGTTGAGATGGCGTGATGTGGCGTCATGGTGGAAAGATGACGACTTTGCCCCTCATTGGGGCTATCTCTGATTTTGGTTGATAAAGTAGACGTTGCTTAGGGTTATCACTGAGATTGGACTACTGCAAATGTTGAAGGTCCTCAGTGTCATCTCTGAGCTGTGCCTATCTTGTACTGAGGGCCTCGGTGTGAGCGTCGAGGTTAAAGCTTATGGCATGTATTTAAAATAAGCATTTTCGGGGTTATCTCCGAAATTGCCACTGCCTTCCTTGGGGTTATCTCCAAGGTTGGAATCTGCTATTCCCAGTGTTGGGACTAAGATGAAACATCTCGGGGTTATCTCCGGGATGAATTGGTCTTCTCCGATTTGTGTTTCGGTATTGGATCTGCATGCCTCGGGGTTATCTCCGAGGTTAGAATTGTTACTCCCGGTGTGTGTTTCGGGGTTGAGCTGTTACTCCTAGTGTGTGTTCCAGGGTTGGTCTATTCCTCCCGGTAGTATTCGGAATGGATATAAACTGTCTTCCAAGGTTTCCTCTTGAAAGACGAATCTGCGCTCCTGCGATGTCAGTAACAGATATGCAGAAAATTTTGAGTGTCTACAGTGGGTATCACCAATTGAAAGTAATGAAGGAGGATGTACCAAAGACGACATTTCGAACTCGGTATGGACATTACGAATTTGTGGTGATGTCTTTTGGTTTGACAAACGCCCCTGCAGCGTTCATGGATTTGATAAATAGGGTATTTAAACCATTTTTAGATAAGTTTGTGGTGGTATTTATTGATGATATTTTGGTGTATTCCAAATCTCAAGAAGAACGCGTGGAACACTTACGTCTGACGCTGGAGACGCTAAGAAAAGAAAAGCTGTATGCGAAATTCTCTAAATGTGAATTTTGGATGGAACGTGTACAATTTCTTGGGCATGTAATTGACAAAAATGGAATTTTAGTGGATCCATCAAAAGTTGAAGCTGTGATAAATTGGGAACAACTAAGAACTCCATTAGAAGTAAGAAGTTTCTTAAGATTGACAGGTTATTATAGACGGTTTATTCAAGATTTTTCCAAGATTACTACTCTGTTGACACATTTGACTAGAAAATCTGTAAAATTTGTTTGGATGGAAAAATGTGAGGAGAGTTTTACAGAATTGAAGAAGAGGCTCAGTGTAGTACCTGTGTTGTCATTACCAGATAATACAGGAAATTTTGTGGTGTATAGCGATGCTTCACTCAAAGGATTGGGTTGTGTCCTTATGCAGAACGACAAGGTCATTGCGTATGCATCAAGGCTAAAGAAAGATTACGAGAAAGGGTATCCGACTCATGACTTAGAGTTGGCTGCAGTGGTGTTTTCTCTGAAGATATGTAGACACTATCTCTATGGAGAGAAGTGTGAGATCTACACAGACCATAAGAGTCTGATGTATATTTTCACACAGAAGGACCTGAACATGCATCAAATAAGATGGATGGAATTAATCAAAGATTATGATTGCGAGATCTTTTATCATCCGGGCAAAGCAAACGTGGTTGTAGATGCCTTGAGTAGGAAAGGTCGTGAGAAGTTGATGTTGTTAACCAACCAGGAGGAGCTCATTTCAGCAATGGCAAGGCTAGAGTTAGAAATCAAATTTATAAAAGAATCCGATGAAAGATTGTTCCAGATGGAAGCTAGTCAAACTTTAGTGGACAAGACAAAGAATGCTCAACTACAGGATGAAGAATGCATAAAAATAAAGGAAAGTGTGGTCGAGTGTAAAGAGGTGAAATAAAAGGTTGATGTTGAAGGATTGCTAAGATTCGAGGGACGAATTTGGGTTCCAGCAGTACATGATATTAAAGAAGAAATCTTGATAAAAGCTCATAGCTCAAGATATTCGATTCATCCAGGAAGTACAAAAATGTATCAAGATTTGCGACGACATTTTTGATGGCCAAATATGAAAAGAGACGTTGCAGAATACGTTGCAAAGTGCTTGACATGTCAGAGAGTGAAGGCTGACCATCAAAGATAGAGCGGATTACTTCAACTGTTGGATATACCAGAATGGAAGTGGGAGCATATCACAATGGAATTTGTGGTTGGTCTGTTCTATTTATTATAACATCGGTTTCATACATTTGGGTGTGTGCGTTGGGTTAAGTTTTATTTTACGTAAAAAGCATTTGGCCTAAGTCTAAGAAGAAAGAAAGAAGAAGATTATAGAGAGAAGCTGAGAGAGAATAGAGAGAGATTGAGAGAAAGTCTGTGATTTCAAAGCAATTATTTGTGGTTAGCAAGGATTACTAAGTAATTGAAGGTATGTTCTATAACCTTGATATTATATATATATATATATATATATATATATATATATATATATATGTTTTACGGCAAAAAAAATCTTAGTTTTATAGTTGTTGTGAATTCAAATTTTTTTAATTGTTGCTATATAACTGATTTATGGTGATTGTATGTGTTTGAGATGTTAGAACTAGTGTTTAGACAATAATTATTATGCTAATTACGTTTAAAAAGAAAGAAAAATTGTTTCCAGTGTATGTTCATACATATGGCTTGTGAAAGTACCAAATTTGGTGGTTAATTCTTATATTAATCTATAAATTGAGTCTTGAATATGTTAATTCGGTAAAAAATGAAGAGAACGTAGTTTGAATGAATTAGTTTAGTGTAGAATTGTGATCACAGTGTGAATTTTTGTGAAGGAGGTCAAAAAATGAAGTTTTTGTATGAAAACATAAAATTTAAGGATTTAAATTAGTTAAAGTTGTTGTTTAATTGTTCTAAGTGGTTTAATATGTGAGGAATCATGTTTGTGTTAGTTTTGTACGAATTACATATGTTAAATTTACTGTTTTATGGGTGAAATTCGTGTTAGTTGGGCTAAAACAGAACACTGTTAAAGCTGTGTAGTGTTTCTGTCTGTGCACCAGCGCAGTTACGCTGGTGTCAAGGTCAGAAACGGCGCAGCTGCGCCGGTCCCAAGCCTATGTATGGCGCAGCTGTGCCATACCCTGTTCAGAGCCAGTGAAATCTGTTAATTCTGCAGACCTTGAACACTTAATGTAACCTAGTCTAATGATGTGCTAAGGTGTCAAACGTGTAATGAGGAGATTAAAACAGAACCGTGTCATGTCATTAATAACTTCAACATTGTAAAAGGATTAGTAAGTTACAAACGCGATATGTTGTGACTTAGTGTACACAATGAATAGTAAATAAGTGTTGTGAAGTTAACACTTGAGATTTCTGAAATGTATATGGTAGCGTAAGACTTGTACTAAAATAACAAGTTTAGCTAGAAGTGAGTTCTATTTTGGGAAAATGGATGTTAGTATATCTAATAGATATTGTGATTCATGTGACGACCTGAAAATTCGGATCGTCCAGAATTTAGGTTTAAAGAATTAGTTATTAATAAAACTAATTTTTATTAATACTATTTTGTGATATGTGTTTATTAATCGTTCTAGAACCTAAGATGATTATAAGTCGGAAGTATTCTGGCTTTGAGCTAGATTAAACGAATAAGAATTTTCAAAACGAAAATAAAAATTTTCTGGGAACAAAAATATTTTCGGGAAAAAAGACGAAATATGCACTATTCACCCAATGAAACCCTAAGGGTTAGGGTTTGAATAACCCAAGTCTTTTCGAGAGTTCGGTATGTCGAAATGACATTCCTTCGAAAGATTTGACGATAATATGTTGTGAAAAGTTAAGTAAGCCGATAAAAGTTTTTCTCGAAAAATGTGCAAAAATCGGACAAAATAAAAATAACAAAAAGTATTGCTATGTACTTTTCACTCGTTTAGCTACGTTAAAGTAAAATATGAAGGAAAACGCTTAACGTCAAAAAGTGTTTTTCAGTTTTTCAAAAATCCAAAGAATACGTAAAAGTTAATCGGCAAAGGAAAGACGAAATATCAAAAATATTTGGATTCCGAGAATCACAGTTTTTAAAACTGTTGGATGAAACCCGAAAGACGGAACCACGAAACTTACAGGCTAAGTTTTGTGAATAGTAAGGATGTTAACTAAGGAGGTGGAAATAGTAAACTTAGTAGCTAAGTAAAGTGCTTATGCTTAAGGGCTATGTAAAGTTCTTAAACTTAAGAGCTAAGCAAACTTAAGGGCTAAGTAAACTTAAGGGCTAAGAAGACTTAATGGCTAAGTTAATGTGGAGACCAAGTTAACTTAGGGCTTAAGACTTGAATAGTAAGGAGGTTAGGGGGGCGAAAGGACTAAAATACCCCTAACCTTGGTTTTCTATAAATAGGAAGCTTATTTCATTGTTTTAGGATTTTGAAAATCCTACACACAGAGAGAGAGAGAGAGAGAGAGTTCGGATGGGAGAAAGAAGAGGAAGAGGAAGAGGAAGAGCTTGCCCGAGTGCACGCTTTGTCCAACGGAGGAAGATTAAAGAAGAGAGGTAATCCGAAAACCTAGCTTCTAATAAATTTTCTTTTAGTTTTCTATGTTAAAACATAACTTAATGAGAATAAGAAGTAAATAATGTTAGGAATGATTTCATATGGTTGAAATCATTCAGAAAAGAAGAAATAAGAATTTGAAGTTTAGTTTATAAATTTCTTAAGGAAGTATAAGATTTGTAATGAATTAGAACGATCCGAGTGGATTATATGAATAAGTAGGTGGAATAAGTAAGGAATGATGTTCTATAACATCAAATACCAATAAAAAGTGAAATTGTAATCCAAAATATCGGTTAAAATGAAGAACGAACGAAAAACACGAAGAACACGCGAATAACACGAAGAACGTTGTTGATGGACAAATTTAAAACCATGTAGTATAATTGTTGTTGATGGACAAGTTTAAAACCATCACATATAAGTTAGTTGCTTATTGCTTGGTTAGGAACGGTAGAAACGTTCATGAAGAACGGATTAAAACTTAGCTATAACGAAGTTATGGCGAAAATTTTGTAAAAGACAAACGAGAATTAGAAAGTTAGTAAATGAACCCGAACGTGTAGGGTTTCATAGGAAAGTAAGAGAACGTAGACAATGTGAGTCGTGGACTCAAGAATGAACGAGTTTCGAGTTCGGATGACCGAATTACGGACGAACGAGCGTTAAAAACGTAAAATGAATGAAGGGTGAAGATCAAGCCAATCGAATGGTACGTTAATAGATTCAGAATGAAGTTTTATATAAGGGGTATTGAAGTACGTAAGATAAGGAAGAGAATGGCTTTAGAACGACCTCGTTATGAGTTATAAGGAAGAAGTTATGAGATCGGGAAGTAAGCGTCTCAAAGTGGATTTAACACTTAGAGAAATTTTCAAGAACTAGGGCTTGGCGCCGCGGCACCAGCCATGCCTTGTTATGTGGCATTATAGTGCCAGACCGGGGAACCGGGTACTGCCAACTCGCACCGTAGTGCGAAAGTTAAATGAGAGAGTGGCGCTACAACGCTAGTGTAGAGAAAAAGCCAGAGATGAGCTTTTAATTGCTCAGCTCTTGGGGGAAAACGTAAGGGACGATAAAGAACATAATATCCAATTAATGCAACACTTAATCAAGTGAATTAAACCTGTAGTAAAGGTTGAACAGAAATATTAAACAAGATTAAAAGACAGATTTTAGGTACGGGTTATGGAACAGATATCCGGGGACCGTAGTTGCAATAAACGAACGTGAGGGATTGCTATGATTGTGATTCTTGAGACATGGAGTGATGAGGGTAATGAATAACATTTTGATATTATGTCATGATATTGAGAGATAAGTGTGAAGCGTATAGACGCTGTGAACGTAATGATTGTTGTGATGGACGATCGGTCTTAGCATACAACGATCGGTATGGCTTCGACACTAAGAACGAGTAATGAACATGGGGTTTATGTAAGGGATAACGAAAGTATTAAATAAGATATGAATTATCAAGAAAGCCGTAGTGAACGGTAATAAGATTAATGAAAGCCGAATGTGAGTAGAATAAGGAATGAATCCTGATGTATGGCATTTAGTTGCCAGAAAGCCGTAAAGAATAAGAAATTAATTTAACGAACATTAAGTTTAATGGTTCGGATAAGTTACGATAAGTTAGGTTGTGGTACAATCGTAACATTTGATGGTTGACATATGGGAGCTGGGCTAAACAATTCCTTCAAAGAGCAAAGGTATACACAAAACTGGCAACCGATCTAACTCACTGTGATGGCAGTGTAGATGAGACGGGAACTTGTTTGTTGGTTGTTTGTGAAAAACCACTCAGAGTACCATATGGACTACTAGTAGAGAAGCGATGTGTGCTGAGTCCTATAGAAGTTATAAGAAGAAGATAAGAATGTAAATCATCAAAGATGATGAATGTATTGAGTAAGACATCTCCGTATGTCATGAAGCTGTAAACTGGAAAAAGAAGTTAGTCGCGTAAACATATATTGCAATAACGCGAACCCTAAGAAGTAAAGTTAAGTAAACAAATGCGTAAGTCCAATATATGACTAATTGGTGTTTATGTTTTCTCCTTATGTGTTATATAGGAAATGGGAATGAGCAGTTCAACGTAAGTTATAGCTGTGCGTAAGGCAAGTTTCCTAACTTCATTTATATTACATGAATGCTAATTTTTTAAACTTCTCAAATGTTGAACTTGAGAAGTCTTGTCTATGTGCATATGTGCGATGTATGTACAAGGTGGTAGTATGTATGAGGCCTTGTGCCATAATTTGAACACTTCGGTGTTTCTATGATATGAACTGTTCTGTGATTGAGCTGTTTAATACAAGTATGTTCTGTTTATACATGAACCGTTATTGTTAAGTCTGTGCTAATGATTCTAGCCAGATAGGATGTGTATGAAAAAGGTAGAGAACTGAAAGTATTTAAAATGAAAGTGACTAATATTTTAAAATGATAGGAATCGAGACTATTCATATTATTAAAGCTGCTTCATAACCTTTGTTTGGTTATCGAAGTTCTAAAAGAACGATTAAACTCTTGAAGTTATGTGTTCAACTGTTATGACTTGATGGACAATTGAATGCTCACACTTACTTTAAATGAAAAATATTTTTAGCGAACGAGATTAGAAGAACTTAAGGATCCCGTAAATATCAAGCTGACGGTATCCACATGAAGTGCCATTCAGAATGTGAATAAGCGAGAAGATCAAGTGAAAACTTGTAATATAGAAAGATGAAATTGAACTATAGACTAGGGTAAGGAACTGTTATGTATCCTTGGTGGCGAATAAAAGTCACTCTTGTAAGATGAAATGAATAAGGTATTTATCATGATTTGTAATGAAAGAGGTTATAAGGTTTTGGAACCTGGGATTTGAGAGTGTATGTTGTTATATTTCAATCTATAATGATGTATGATGGATGAATGATGTACTCGTGACCTACGGAATCCGGGTGTGAAGATAGATCAGATTTTGGGGCGTTACAAGTTGGTATTAAAGCTGATAGGTTATAAACCTTAGGTTGGAGTACCTAAGACTATAATCGTAGAGAGAATGATAAGAAGATCACCACGTGATTATAGTGAATCGTAGTAACAGATGAGCTATTAAACGATGAATGATTTATAGCTAATGCTATAAGTGAAGGGCACTACGAAGTAGTACAGGAAGAAGAACTCAAATTGAGTTGTAAAGATTAGCGTACGAATTAAAGAAAATTCATATTAAGTAGAGAGAAAGTAAGAAGTTTTAGGATTTCAATTGAGGACTCATATCAACAGCTGAGTAGTATGATTCCTTGCATGGGCGGGGAATTTGTACGTGGTTTTAGAACCACTTAGCTTCTTATTCGATATAGTTGTTAAGTTGAACAATTCTTTGTATGGGCGGAGAATTGTCCTTGGTGTAACAACCGCTTAGCTTCCTATATCGATTAGTAGCTGAGTTGTCCAATTCTCTGTATGGACTGGGAATTGTGTTTGGTTCTACAATCACTTAGCTTCTGATAGTGATAATCATTGGGATTGGTCGCGCTATCAATATGTATATGGCGTGAATGTGAATCTTTTTTCATGTATACACTTGATAGGTAGAGAACGATAAGGCAAGTGCGAGTTCTTGAAACTCATACTTATGGTAAGTTCGTGACTCATAATAATATGGTATGTTTTCGAACGTCTCAGTGAATGGACGCCTATGGTCTGACTAGATAGTTCTTAAACTCATATTATTGTGGAAAGTTCCTGAACTCATAATGTGTGGTAAGTTGTTGTTCGATTTTGCAACCGATAAACACGCGCAAGTATACGCGGTCAACAAGTAATATAATGATAAGAGAGTTGTCGAACCCACGAGGAATTATCTCTAATGATTAACCAAGTACTAACTTTATATCGCCTAAGTCTTATTTAAACAGTTGATTAAAATAATAAATTATGATTACAATTAATTACAATAACAGAAATATAAAACATAGATAGATAGATAAAGAGCTAAGAACACAATATCCACACACAAGCATTTTGTCAAACACTTGGCATGCATCACTTTGTTCAAATCTCTTAACTCTCTTTATGATCATGGCGGCCACAATGAATTGACAATACATAAATTATGCATAACATAATCACATACCCTTATATATTTGGTCTAAATCCACAATCCATTTTCCAATTTCAAATGGATTACCAAACTAATTACCAATTCCTTAGCAATTAAACAACAAGCACGAAATATAAAGAACCAATTCGTATGGCACCAATCAAAAGGAAAGCAAATTACAAGTTTAATTCATAACAAATAAATCAAACTATTCCAAATATTAGGTAATCATCCAATGGATCATACAAGTATCAAAGAAAAGCTAGAAATTTAATTCAATTCCTTGCCTCCATAGGTGTTACAATTGTTTGCACTAGATCCCCAAGAATGAGTTCTAGCCACTAGAGGAAAAAGAAAGAAGAAAGGATGGCTTCCCTTAGTTGTTGGTTGAAGCTCCTCCATTGATGTTGTTGAAACTCCCACCATTGATGCTCCTTAAAGCTCTTGAAGAACCATGGCCAAGAGCCATGGCCTCCCTCTTCTCCAACCCGCCGCCTCTCTCTTTTTCTCCTCTAGGTTGCAAGTAGAAATGAAAAGATAGTTCATTGGGTCATTAGGTTGAGTATTTAATAGCTGAAAGCTGTCAAAAATTCGTGTTTGGCGCTGCAGCGCCTTGATTTGGCTTGAACGGGGAGCTGCAGTGCGAAAAAGGGGCTGGGCTACTGCTTTGTGGCGCTGCAGCGTCGGAAATACACTAGCAAGTCGCGCTGCAGCGCCGGTTCATTTTCTGCTTCGATATCTGTTGGGAAAATGGTCATAACTTCTTCATACAAACTCCGATTGAGGCGATTCAAGATGATCCGGAAAGAGGAGATGTAGATCTACAACTTTAATTATTTAAGTTCTTCGAAATAATGGCTGGAACAATGCTCAAGTTTTCCTTGAAGTGACTATTATGAAAATGACAATTGGTAGTTTCAAGATTTGACACTCGTTGGGAAAATGGACATAACTCTCGTATCCAAACTTCGATTGAGTTGATTCAAGATGATCCGGAAAAAGGAGACGTTGATCTACAACTTTCATTCTTGGAGTTTGGACAGATAATGGCCGGATCATGGCAAAAACTGGGCTTCAAGGGACTGCTATGTCAATGGCAAACCGAAAATGCGAATTTGGCGATTCCAACCATCGACCCAAATGACATTGTGACACCCCCAAATCCGGGTACTTCGATTCCACGGGATTTGGTGTTCACTGTACAAGCATCATCTATCTATCTACCCATAAATAATATCAAACCAAACAATAGATAGAAATCATAATAAAATCTATTCCCTTAAGGGTTACATCAATTGAATCATAAATAAATCCCAGGTTACTCTAACCTTAAAACATCTGTGCGGAATTCTAAACAAATAAGTCTTAACATCAACATAACTCAAGTCTTAAACAAATACATCAATTAATAAATAACAGGTCTTCATCATTTGCTAACTTTGCCCTTGCCCTTACTAGTGGATGGTTCATCGCTTCTTTCATTCTTAACTGCAATGTTATTATTAAGCAAGAGTGAGCACAAATGCCCACAAGTATAAAAAAATAAAACAACAGAATAACAACATGCGAATAATCAACGACATCTGAATAAAGCTCAACTTTTGAATCAAGAATAAATAACATGAATCAAAAGAATACTGAGGGTCATAAGACCTTGAACTATGTCCTAGGTTAACAAGGGTTATACTTGAAACCTTTAACAGTCATAAGACTATGGACCTTTTTCTCGTACTTAGGGGGATCAGCCCTTAGTACCATACTGTGCACAATATCTTAACGCTAACGCATAAGTGAATCCCTTTTCAGGGTTGTTCATCTCAGTTTGACATTCGAGTCCGCACCAAAGGAAGTTTGGTTTGGATAATTCAATAAGGGTTCTGAAATTTAGAACGTTCATCAACTAAGGACTAGCTAAATCATTAAGATTCACTAGTCTAAAAAGGTTCAACAATAATGATATTCGATTTGAATAATAATCTCAAATGTATACAATAGAACAATTATTGTATAATTGAATTATGCTTTGAAAGATAATCAATCTTTAATATAATACTTGAACTTGAATAATAATTTAAGTTTAAGTAAATTGCTCAATGTAAAAATAGAGTTAAGAAACTTGCTCAATTTAAGAGTTTAAGTTTAGGAGACTTGCCTCACGTGTAGATTACACTTTAACTAATCACGTTCTTTGAAATAAATCCTACATACCATTCACATTCAATACTAGTTAATTATTAACTAATCATCATAACTTATTCTCGTTGTCTACTTTAATAATTGACTAACTTAGTCAAATCATCACGTTGACACCTAATTTGTTCGTCATGAATGAATAACTAATTATGTATTTAATAATACAATTCACATGTAATTATGTTATTTACATGCTAAACAAATATTTTATCATCATATAATATTTCTAACATATTTACATGTTCATTATTTTAATACACTAACCCATTGTTAGACTTAGAAAATTTAAAAGCTCATTTTTTTTTTATTTTTTTTTTCCAGTTCGCGAAGAACACAGAATTCAGCGAAAATAATTACTACAAAATTATTAATTCTCCAAATTAAACATACCCACATGTTGGAATTCATATATAATTAATACCCAATATTTATATACTGACAAAACTAATTTTAAACACTTAATAACAGATTTAAAGCCTAACAATTCACTGACTTTGATGTTCATGAAGTTTTAGAAAACTTTATGTGAAAATTCTCCCTACGAATTCGTTACAACACTGAATTCGTTCGTTTAAGGCTTAAACTCTTCGTATTAACATGCATAACAACATACAAGTCCAAAATTTAGGGATAATATATAATCAATACATTAATTATCACATATATGGCCATATGGCCATATCACGTACTCTGTTTATTTTGAAAAACATACGTACGACATGCTTTCATGAAACTGATCACATGGCTTACATGGTATATATAATTAAACACTATTTGGTATTACATAACACACATATATAAAGTTATACTCATCTCATATACCAAACACAGAGATTTTTAGGAAACTGTGAAAGCCATTTTATGAAAACCTAAAAGACGTAAATGTAGAAATTGGGTTTGGAGAGAATTACCCAGAGTATAAGATGATCAGATAACCCTTTTTTCAATAACCTGTAATTACACACTCACAAATTCTCTCAAAAATTCTCACCTTCTCTCTGAACTCTCTCTGAAAATAATGCCAAACTTAGGAAATTATGAAGAAGAAGAAGGAAGCGTCGAAGAAATAAAACTGACGCGATGTGGTCAGTTGCCCAGTCATGGGTTAAGTGCCCATAACCTCTCTTAGTGCCATGTTTGGCTTAGCAAATAAATTCAAAGCTCATTATTTTAATAAACCTTTTATTATATAGTTTAATAAATGTCACACTCCTTATAAAATAACTCTAATATTTTATTTAATTTATTATAAATAAAATATAATATTTTCTCATAAATTCATATAGTCACATAATTAATTTTTCTCATTAATAAATAATAACAATTTATTAAATCTCTAATTAATAATTAGATTAATTAAATAACATCATGCTTAATTAAATAACTTATTTAATTCGACAAGCTCACATAATTACATACTTGAATAATAATTATTCTCCACATTAATTTAATAAGTGTAACACATATAATTAAATTAATCTACCACAATTGCATCGATTAATTATTAAATCTAATAATTAAATCATCGAAAAATATTTATTTACTTCAATAAGTATTTAAAATAATTTATAAAATTCTCGTTCGTCACATCTTTCCCCCCTTAAAAGGATTCTGTCCCCAGAATCACGGCTCAATAATTTCGACCCGTTACACTCTCCCCCCCTTACAAAGATTCTGTCCCCAGAATTGCATACACATAATTAAGTAAATAAATTAGGGTAATTCTTCATCATATTCGCTTCGAGTTCCCACGTAGCTTCTTCAGCGTTGTGGTTCCTCCAAATTACCTTAACAGAAGGTATAACTTTATTTCTGAGAACTTGTTCTTTTCGGTCGACAATTTGGACAGGAATTTCTTCATAAGATAAGTCTTTCTCAAAATGCAGGGGTTCGTATTCAATTACATGCTTGTAATCAGGTTTGTAAGGTCGTAACACAGAAACATGGAAGACGTTGTGGATATTCTCGAGTGCTGGAGGTAAGGCTACCTCGTACGCAACTTCTCCAATTCTTCGCAGTACCTCAAAGGGTCCAATAAATCTTGGACTCAATTTTCCTTTCTTTCCGAACCTGATCTTTTCCTTCCAAGGAGAGACCTTCAAGAAAACATAACTACCTGATTCAAACTCGATATTTTTACTATGTGGATCAGCGTATTTCTTCTGTCGATCTTGAGCTGCTACCAGTCGTGCTCGGATCACTTTGACTATTTCTACCGTCTGTTGTACCAATTCTGGCCCTAGCAATTGTCTTTCACCAACTTCATCCCAATAAGCAGAGTTCTGCACTTTCTGCCGTATAACGCTTCGTAAGGCGGCATACCAATACTAGCGTGGTAACTGTTGTTGTAGCCGAACTCTACCAACGGTAGGTGATCATCCCAATTTCCTTTGAAGTCCATTACACATGCTCGTAACATATCTTCCAGTGTTTGAATCGTTCGTCCGCTCTGTCCGTCTGTTTGAGGGTGGTAAGCTGTACTCATTCGTAGTTGTGTACCCATGCATTCCTGAAGACGTTTCCAGAAATTTGATGTGAAGCGCGGATCCCTATCGGAAACAATAGACACCGGCACTCCGTGCCTCGAAACAATCTCTTTCACATATAATCTTGCCAACTGATCTAAGTTAAATCTGATTTTGATAGGAAGGAAGTGCGCGGATTTCGTCAGTCGGTCAACGATAACCCATACTGCGTCGTAGCCTTTCTGAGTCGTCGGAAGGCCAACCACGAAATCCATCGTAATATGTTCCCATTTCCATTCTGGGATCTCCAACGGTTGTAGCAATCCACTCGGTCTCTGATGTTCTGCTTTAACTTTCTGACATGTCAGGCATTTGGCAATACATTCTGCAACATCACGTTTCAAATTCGGCCACCAGAAATGTTGTCGAAGATCTTGGTACATTTTTGTACTACCAGGGTGAATCGAATATCTTGAACTATGAGCCTCACTCAAAATTTCTTCCTTAATTTCTTGTACTGGCGGAACCCAAATTCTGCTTTCAAATCTCAATATTCCTTCCTTATCCATCTTAAATCTTGGTTCGGTTCCTTCAGATATCTTCGTTATTACCTTTTTGCATTCATCATCCTGAAGCTGAGCCTCCTTCACTCTATCTAGTAGAGTTGTACCAGATTGCATCTGAAATAGCTTCTCATCAATCTCCATAGGATACTTCACTTCTAACTCCAGTTTCTCCATATCTGCAATTAGCTCCTGCTGAGCAGTCAACATCATCAATTTCTCACGACCCTTTCTACTTAAGGCGTCGGCAACTACATTAGCCTTACCCGGATGGTATAAAATCTCACAGTCATAATCCTTGATTAATTCCAACCATCTTCTTTGACGCATATTCAAATCTTTCTGTGTAAAAATATATTTCAGACTCTTGTGGTCCGTATATATTTCACACTTTTCCCCGTATAGATAGTGCCTCCAAATTTTCAAAGCAAAAACAACTGCAGCTAACTCCAAATCATGGGTTGGGTAACCCTTCTCGTAATCCTTCAACTGTCGTGATGCATACGCAATGACTTTGCCGTTTTGCATCAGCACACAGCCAAGTCCTTTATGTGACGCATCGCTAAAAACAACAAAATTTCATGTATCATCCGGAAGAGATAACACAGGCGCTGTACTCAACCTCTTCTTTAATTCTTGAAAACTCTCCTCACACTTCTCCGTCCAAACAAATTTCACAGCTTTTCGAGTTAAATTCGTTAACGAAGTTGCTATCTTAGAAAAATCTTGTATGAATCTTCTATAATATCCTGCTAATCCAAGAAAACTTCTTACTTCTGACGGCGTTCTCGACTGATCCCAGTTAATCACAGCTTCTACTTTGGATGGATCTACCGAAATTCCATCTTTATCGATTACGTGACCAAGAAATTGTACTCTCTCGATCCAGAATTCGCATTTCGAAAATTTAGCATACAACTTCTCCCTTCTCAATACTTCCAACGTTAACCTCAAGTGTTCTTCATGTTCCTCTTTGGTTTTGGAATATAGCAAAATGTCATCTATAAATACCACCACGAATTTGTCCAAAAACGGCTTGAATACACCATTCATTAGTCCCATAAATGCTGCAGGAGCATTCGTAAGACCAAACGACATTACTAAAAACTCATAATGACCATCCTCTGGCCTCACCTTCAGTTGGTGATAACCACTCCTCAAGTCAATCTTGGAAAAGTATTTTGCTCCCTTCAATTGATCAAACAGATCATCGATCCTCGGTAATGGATATTTGTTCTTAATCGTGACCTTATTTAATTCTCTGTAGTCAATGCAGAGCCTCATCGATCCGTCCTTCTTTTTCACGAACAACACCGGCGCTCCCCACGGCGATACGCTCGGTTGAATGTACTTTTTGTCCAACAATTCTTGTAGTTGTACCATTAATTCCTTCATCTCTACTGGCGCCATTCGGTATGGTGCCTTCGATATTGGAGCAGTTCCGGGCGCCAAATCAATCACAAAGTCTACTTCTCTATCTGGAGGAAGTCCTGGCAAATCGTCTGGAAATACATCGACGAAATTCCTCACAATCGGTATCTCCTCTACCTTCGGGTTCTCTTTTCGACTGTCGACTATGTAAGCTAAATATCCTACACAGCCTTGTCTTAATAACTTCCTGGCCTGCAACATCGTCAGACAACTCGCTTGTCTAGGCAACTTGCTACCATAAAACACAACCTTTGACGGAGTCATAAGGTTAATACGCTTCTTTTGGCAGTCAATTACAGCCCCATAATTGGATAGCCAATCCATACCCAATATAACGTCGAATTCCCCCAATCGAATAGGGATAAGATCTACGTTCATGATATTACCCTTAATATCCACTCTACAATTCTTATACACATGCTTAACAGGAATTATCTCTCTATTCGCAATTTCTATAATCATGGGATATTCCAATTCATCCTTAAGCAAATCTAAACTATTAGCAAAGTCATCGGATATAAAGGAACAAGTAGCACCCGAATCAAATAAAACGTAAGTATTAATTTCATTGATCGGAATGATACCTGACACCACATCACGAGACTGGATTGCATCCTGCACCGTCATATTAAAAGTTCTGGCGGTTGGTCTGTTTGTTACAGGTGGTCCGGTGATGGTTAAGGTATTTCGACTGCTATTTCCCCGGTTTCCTCCTTGTCCTGATCCTCCCGATCCCTTTTTGGGACAGTCTCTTGCTAAATGATCTTTCGAACCACAGTTGAAACAAGCACCCTTCTTTGGGTTTGGAAAATTTGGTGCTATGTGGCCTTCCTGACCACAATTGTAGCACACTCTCTTTCCCTTCAAACAAACTCCTAGATGTGCCTTGCCGCAAGTCAGACATGCTTCTATCTTCTTTTTCTGCCCTCCGTGTTGACTTCCAGCTGTCGAGTTATCCGTCCACTTCCTCTTCTGATTATTATTATTCCCAGTATTACTTCCACCAGTCTTGTTATTACCTTCATTCTCACTCTTTTTCTTTTTCTGTTCTTGGTTGTACTTAGTCACTGCATCACTTCCTCCTTCCGCGAGAATGGCCTTTTCCAAAACTCCCGCAAACGTGTTAAGTTGAAACATTGATACCTTGCTGTATACCCAAGGCTTCAGTCCTTGTTCGAATCGTCTGGCTTTCCTCTCGTCAGTGTGTACTTGATACGGGGCAAACCTTGCCAACTCATCGAATTTAGCCGCGTATTCAGGCACGCTCATGTTTCCCTGTTTCAATTCCAGAAATTGCACCTCCATCTGATTCTGCGAACTAGCTGGGAAATACATTTCGAAAAACATCTCTTTGAATTCCTCCCACGTAATTACACCTTCACCTCCTCGCATCTTGTTTGCCTGCCACCAGTAGCTAGCCTCAGACTTCAGCATAAATGTCGCAAAAATGGTCTTCTGATCTTCTCGAACCCTAGCAACGTCGAAAACCTTCTCCATTTCCATCACCCACGTTTGAGCCTCGATCGGGTTTCTGGAACCTTTGAACTCTGGCGGTCCCACCGCCTTAAAATCTTTAAACGTTGTGCTAGGTGGAGCTTGCGGTTGGTTATTCATGACTCCAGTTAGTAAATTAACTAGCTGTTGAACTGGATTAACATTGGCATTATTGTTATTATTGGTTGACCCTTCCTGAGCCGGTTGACGTTGTTGTCTTCTCCTTGGCGGCATTTTTCTGTTAAATAAACGTTTATTAGAACTTTATTTATTTCTCTGCATAGTTAAGACATTACTCAACAATTTAACATATCACTTAACACATCATCTCAAACAACTTGATATCTTTTCATTCAAATAAAAAGTTTTAACATTAAACTATATCATACTGCTATTTACATCATCTATCCTGGAATAAAGAATCCACGGGATTTAAAACATTCAAATATTAACATATTCCTTAGTTCATAAACACATCAGAATTTACATAAAACTATATAAGTCTTTCACATAAATAAACAGATTCTATTCCTGTCTTCCAAGGTGCTCAATAGCCTTGCCACGCTCCTCATTCATGATACGAGACATCGTCCTGCGATCTAACATATACGATGGAAGTCCTTCAAACTGGATGGGGTACCTTAACACTCGCTCTTGAACCTCATCCATCGCATGATTAAGTGTGGCGTACGTGTCTTCAAGCTTTGCCTTCTTTGCACGACTATCATTTTCTGCACGATCAGCTCGATGTGATTCACTTACCCATCCTTCCTCTGCTATTTTCAGTCTTCCGGAAGTTTCCTTCAGTTCCTTCTTCAGCTTCTCTATCTCCTCGGTTTTATATTCGGTTTGACCCTTCTCATGAATTAGATCCCACTCCACGTTTCCTAAACGTGTATGAAGGGTCACAATCTCTCTATCCTTCTCCTCTAAAGTAGACTGCTGAACAGTCGCTCGCTCAGTCAATTCCTGAACCTCATCTTGTAACTCCACGTTACGATCATATAGTGTGCCATACATCTCAGCATCAACAGTGTACCGTGGTAGCTCCTCTTCTTCTTCCTCCTCATCAAACTCCTCCTCAGGACCCTCCTCAGGATCAATCTCAGGTTCATGCTCCTGACCAACAACGGTGATCAATGGAGATGAAACCCTCTGCACCAGCTGCTCCCTAACGACATGAATGTCTCGGGGCTCCTCCTCAGTCGGTCCTATAAGTACACGAGATCCCTCCTCAGTAGGTACTATAGGTAAATGGGGTTTCTCCTCAGTTTGACTAGCTTCTCCATCATTCGTCATCCTGACAACAAAATTTTAAGTTTTAGTTACTAAGTCATACTATCTAACGCATACTTAACACATAAACACATAATGTATTTTATTATCTTCAATGAATTAAAAAAATTCATTTCTTAGAACTCGATAAGAGTTTTCAATTACTATCTTCTTCTATAAGGCTACTACCTAAGGTTGTTTCCCCCACCTAAGATTCATAACCTACGGCTCTGATACCAACTTGTGACACCCCCAAATCCGGGTACTTCGATTCCACGGGATTTGGTGTTCACTGTACAAGCATCATCTATCTATCTACCCATAAATAATATCAAACCAAACAATAGATAGAAATCATAATAAAATCTATTCCCTTAAGGGTTACATCAACTGAATCATAAATAAATCCCAGGTTACTCTAACCTTAAAACATCTGTGCGGAATTCTAAACAAATAAGTCTTAACATCAACATAACTCAAGTCTTAAACAAATACATCAATTAATAAATAACAGGTCTTCATCATTTGCTAACTTTGCCCTTGCCCTTACTAGTGGATGGTTCATCGCTTCTTTCATTCTTAACTGCAATGTTATTATTAAGCAAGAGTGAGCACAAATGCCCACAAGTATAAAAAAATGAAACAACAGAATAACAACATGCGAATAATCAACGACATCTGAATAAAGCTCAACTTTTGAATCAAGAATAAATAACATGAATCAAAAGAATACTGAGGGTCATAAGACCTTGAACTATGTCCTAGGTTAACAAGGGTTATACTTGAAACCTTTAACAGTCATAAGACTATGGACCTTCTTCTCGTACTTAGGGGGATCAGCCCTTAGTACCATACTGTGCACAATATCTTAACGCTAACGCATAAGTGAATCCCTTTTCAGGGTTGTTCATCTCAGTTTGACATTCGAGTCCGCACCAAAGGAAGTTTGGTTTGGATAATTCAATAAGGGTTCTGAAATTTAGAACGTTCATCAACTAAGGACTAGCTAAATCATTAAGATTCACTAGTCTAAAAAGGTTCAACAATAATGATATTCGATTTGAATAATAATCTCAAATGTATACAATAGAATAATTATTGTATAATTGAATTATGCTTTGAAAGATAATCAATCTTTAATATAATACTTGAACTTGAATAATAATTTAAGTTTAAGTAAATTGCTCAATGTAAAAATAGAGTTAAGAAACTTGCTCAATTTAAGAGTTTAAGTTTAGGAGACTTGCCTCGCGTGTAGATTACACTTTAACTAATCACGTTCTTTGAAATAAATCCTACATACCATTCACATTTAATACCAGTTAATTATTAACTAATCATCATAACTTATTCTCGTTGTCTACTTTAATAATTGACTAACTTAGTCAAATCATCACGTTGACACCTAATTTGTTCGTCATGAATGAATAACTAATTATGTATTTAATAATACAATTCACATGTAATTATGTTATTTACATGCTAAACAAATATTTTATCATCATATAATATTTCTAACATATTTACATGTTCATTATTTTAATACACTAACCCATTGTTAGACTTAGAAAATTTAAAAGCTCATTTTTTTTTATTTTTTTTTCCAGTTCGCGAAGAACACAGAATTCAGCGAAAATAATTACTACAAAATCATTAATTCTCCAAATTAAACATACCCACATGTTGGAATTCATATATAATTAATACCCAATATTTATATACTGACAAAACTAATTTTAAACACTTAATAACAGATTTAAAGCCTAACAATTCACTGACTTTGATGTTCATGAAGTTTTAGAAAACTTTATGTGAAAATTCTCCCTACGAATTTGTTACAACACCGAATTCGTTCGTTTAAGGCTTAAACTCTTCGTATTAACATGCATAACAACATACAAGTCCAAAATTTAGGGATAATATATAATCAATACATTAATTATCACATATATGGCCATATGGCCATATCACGTACTCTGTTTATTTTGAAAAACATACGTACGACATGCTTTCATGAAACTGATCACATGGCTTACATGGTATATATAATTAAACACTATTTGGTATAACATAACACACATATATAAAGTTATACTCATCTCATATACCAAACACAGAGATTTTTAGGAAACTGTGAAAGCCATTTTATGAAAACCTAAAAGACGTAAATGTAGAAATTGGGTTTGGAGAGAATTACCCAGAGTATAAGATGATCAAATAACCCTTTTTGCAATAACCTGTAATTACACACTCACAAATTCTCTCAAAAATTCTCACCTCTCTGAACTCTCTCTGAAAATAATGCCAGACTTAGGAAATTATGAAGAAGAAGAAGGAAGCGTCGAAGAAATAAAACTGACGCGATGTGGTCAGTTGCCCAGTCATGGGTTAAGTGCCCATAACCTCTCTTAGTGCCATGTTTGGCTTAGCAAATAAATTCAAAGCTCATTATTTTAATAAACATTTTATTATATAGTTTAATAAATGTCACACTCCTTATAAAATAACTCTAATATTTTATTTAATTTATTATAAATAAAATATAATATTTTCTCATAAATTCATATAGTCACATAATTAATTTTTCTCATTAATAAATAATAACAATTTATTAAATCTCTAATTAATAATTAGATTAATTAAATAACATCATGCTTAATTAAATAACTTATTTAATTCGACAAGCTCACATAATTACATACTTGAATAATAATTATTCTCCACATTAATTTAATAAATGTAACACATATAATTAAATTAATCTACCACAATTGCATCGATTAATTATTAAATCTAATAATTAAATCATCGAAAACTATTTATTTACTTCAATAAGTATTTAAAATAATTTACAAAATTCTCGTTCGTCACAGACATTCCATCCAATTCCTACAAAACAAAGTAAAAATGCATAAAACTAATACAAAAATACATAAAAGTAATATAAAACTATATTACACAACAATACAATGAAAATACATAAAAACCAAACAAACTAGCTTATGATTTGCAAATTAACAAACTTAAAGGTACCTAATTTGTGTATGTAGAATACACTCATCAAATACCCCCAAACTTGAATATTTGCTTGTCCTCAAGCAAAACACTAAGAACAAAAACTATAAAAATAAATTCTAACAATCAACTACTTGAGCAATGAATCAATAAGTTTGAACAATGGCCTTAAAGATGTCAAAACATGATAACTCTAGAAAACTTTCAAAATGTCACAACGTCTAGGATTTGAACTTGCTTGTTAGTCATACCTTGCTTTAGATCCTTTCCCTGTGTGTGTGTATCCATTTGAACTAAACCAATTAGAGCTCGAATTGGCTTATGCAACCATATTATCTTATAAAAGAAATAAACTTCAAAAACTACATGCTTAACACATCACTCATCGCAATTGTAAATAAATCAGACATTCCAAAATTTTGAGATCAAAGGACTCTTAGGTGAGTGCATTTTATGCACCATCTTACTCTAAGTTCGCTTTTATGGGCGAGTGCGTTTTAAGCTCCATCTCACCCTAAGTCCGCTTTTATGGGCTAGTGCGTTTTACGCTCTGTCTCAACCCACCACAAGATTTTTGATATATTTTTATTTCTTTCTTTTTTTATAGGTGAGTGCGTTTTACGCTCTATCTCCCCTAAATATGTGTTTATGAGTGAGTGCGTTTTACGCTCCATCTCAACCCACCACTTGACCAATTAATCAAACTTACGTATATTGCTTTGAGTGATGTTTAAACGAGTTCTAGAGCTTATTGATATCTCCCAAAAGCATTCGGTTATATAAACCTTCTCTAAGTATACAACTAGTTCATTACAAATGGATGAGTGCTCAAAAGTAGGAGTCATAAGCAAAGCAATAACCAACAATAAGTCAATCACCCAAACTAAGCCACATTTATCCATTTTTCATGAGTTATAACCTTAACAATCATTTGCCTGATCATATATTATAGCTCAATTCAAATTAAATTAATGCTCAAGAGACACAACGTATACTAGACATGCAGTTAAACCCACAAAAATAATAATAATAAAACAAAACATATCAAAACAAAACGTAGAAGACCCCCAAACTTGAAACTGACAATGTCCTTACTAAACGCAATAAAAGAATTCAAAGCAAAGAACTTTCGTGATCATTTATCAGTTGTCGCCTTCCGCAACCGACGTCTACTATTTGCTAAGATATAACATAAAATGGAAATTTTTCAAAATTTTAAAAATTTTAACTAATATGCACAACTAAACATAAAAACATTAAAATAACTGACATAATAACCTAATACAAACTCAAGTACCAAGAATATCACGAGTACCCCCAAACTTAAGATAAACATTGTCCTCAATGTAAAGATAGATAAAATTAAAACTAGAGGACTTCCCTGAGGCTGTGCTAATTGTCATCGACATCATCCTCACCACCATAAGTCATTTTGGAGCCATTCCAATTCAAAAGCACCAACAAAATTCAAGCAATATCTTGCACCTTCTTTTTGGCCTTAACTTGTGCCTTGACATGCCTTGCCTTTTACTTTGCTTGGCGATTAGTTGGTGAATCATGCTCCTAGCTATTTGGTATATGAGATTAACTAACACAAAAAATTATAACTTGGGTTGCCTCCCAATAAGCGCTTATTTTATAGTCTTCAGCGTGACTTTATTTAAAATAGAAATACAAGTTTAATAAAATGTGCATGCAAAATCGGACTGTAAGGATCCAACAGCTACGTTGAGTCTTGCACAAGAGCAATGCATTTACTTACAATCTTGTCAAACCAATCTCACAAACGATAACAATAAATAGAGCTGTAAGGCCCCAACTTATGCCAAGTCTTGCACAAGAGCCGCATTTACATATAGTCTTGTCAGTCTATTTATCGCAATCGAAAAACACGCGCAAACAAAGATCAAACAAATAAAGGATAAATATACGCTCAAATTAAGACTAAATTGATTGAAATCAATATTGGACAATATTAGAATAATAATTCCCCGGCAACGGCGCCAAAAACTTGTTAGTCGATTTCACAACCGATAAACACGTGCAAGTATAAGCGGTCAACAAGTAATATAACGATAAGAGAGTTGTCGAACCCACAAGGAATTATCTCTAATGATTAACCAAGTACTAACTTTATATCGCCTAAGTCTTATTTAAACAGTTGATTAAAATAATAAATTATGATTACAATTAATTACAATAATAGAAAAACAAAACATAGATAGATAGATAAAGAGCTAAGAACACAATATCCACACACAAGCATTTTGTCAAACACTTGGCGTGCATCACTTTGTTCAAATCTCTTAACTCTCTTTATGATCATGGCGGCCACTATGAATTGACAATACATAAATTATGCATAACATAATCACATACCCTTATATTTTTGGTCTAAATCCACAATCCATTTTCCAATTTTAAATGGATTACCAAACTAATTACCAATTCCTTAGCAACTAAACATTAAGCACGAAATATAAAGAACCAATTCGTATGACACCAATCAAAAGGAAAGCAAATTAGAAGTTTAATTCATAACAAATAAATCAAATTATTCCAAATATTAGGTAATCATCCAATGGATCATACAAGTATCAAAGAAAAGCTAGAAGTTTAATTCAATTCCTTTCCTCTATAGGTGTTACAATTGTTTGCACTAGATCCCCAAGAATGGGTTCTAGCCACTAGAGGAAAAAGAAAGAAGAAAGGATGGCTTCCCTTAGTTGTTGGTTGAAGCTCCTCCATTGATGTTGTTGAAGCTCCCACCATTAATGCTCCTTAAAGCTCTTGAAGAACCATGGCCAAGAGCCATGGCCTCCCTCTTCTCCAAGCCGCTGCCTCTCTCTTTTTCTCCTCTAGGTTGCAAGTAGAAATGAAAAGATAGTTCATTGGGTCATTAGGTTGAGTATTTAATAGCTAAAATCTGTCAAAAATTCGTGCCTGGCGCTGTAGCGCCTTGATTTGGCTTGAACGGGGCGCTGCAGCCCGAAAAAGGGGATGGGCTACTGCTTTGTGGCACTGCAGCGCCGGAAATACACTAGCAAGTCGCGCTGCAGCGCCGGTTCATTTTCTGCTTCGACATCTGTTGGGAAAATGGTCATCACTTCTTCATACGAACTCCGATTGGGGAGATTCAAGATGATCCAGAAAAAAGAGACGTAGATCTACAACTTTCATTCTTTGAGTTCTTCGAAATAATGGCTGGAACAATGTTCAAGTTTGCCTTGAAGTGACTGTTATGCAAATGACAATTGGTAGTTTCCAGATTTGACACCCGTTGGGAAAATAGACATAACTCTCGTATCCGAACTCCGATTGAGTTGATTCAAGATGATCCGAAAGAGGAGACGTTGATCTACAACTTTCATTCTTTGAGTTTGGACAGATAATGGACAGATCATGGCAAAAATTGGGCTTCAAGGGACTGCTATGTCAATGGCAAACCGAAAATGCGAATTTGGCGATTCCAACCATCGACCCAAATGACATTCCATCCAATTCCTACAAAACAAAGTAAAATGCATAAAACTAATACAAAAATATATAAAAGTAATATAAAACTATATTACACAATAATACAATGAAAATACATAAAAATTAAACAAACTAACTTATGATTTGCAAATTAACAAACTTAAAGGTACCTAATTTGTGTATGTAGAATACACTCATCATAAGTTGATGGACTGTATTAAGATATAGAAATGTTTAGACTGAAAATAAGTTGTTTTCAGTAGGCTTAGTATTGAAGGTACTAGAGAAGATTAAGTATTGTCGCGGTAAGACAATGAAGGAAGATGGAGAATAGGATATTCCAAGTCATCTAGCTATGCTAGATTTTGAAGTTTATTGAACTCGTGCTAATATATACATTTTTAAAAGGAAAGAATTGGTTCAACTTTTGGAATCAACAGATTTTAAAAGAGCTATTCTTGGTATGTCTATGCTAATTGTTTCGGCTAGACAGAAATTGATTTAAAATATCAAAATGAATTTTATATCATCCGTGCATTTGATGCAAGGATGGTAAAAGGATGGAGTTATTAATGCAATTGAACCTGGTGTTGAATGTGATCTTAGGATCAATAACCCGCTATGGTATGATGTATAATAATGAAGTCACAAACTGACGAATTCCTCAACGTACTATGAAAAGTACGGTTTCATGACGTCATAAACCGTTTTGATGTATTGTGTAAAGAATTTAAAGAAGCAGTCAATGTCAATTGTGTTGACTAGACGAATGTTTCACATTGATATCCAATTTATTGGTATGGTCTAAGCTACTTGATTCGGCTAGACAAATGGTATGTCATGTTATAAGAAAATCGAGCTTTATTTGAGAACTTGTGCCAAACCAAATTGTTTTGGTGCGGAATCTAATGATTAAGTCTGAGGAGAACATGGAAGAGATAGTTTACTTTCTTGGTGATTGTAAACTGACCGTTAAAGAAGGGTTTAATGCGAAATGTTATTTAACCTAGTAAGAGTTCATTGTCGATTTGACCCCTCAGCAAAAGTATGAAATGTTTTCAAAGGAAATTTTATATTTTTCGTTATTCCTTCTACTTCATGATTCTTGATAGGGTATGGGGGGTTAGGAATGATGGAAAGATAAGGACTCCGTTAAAGGGAAGATGAGAAGAAGGGTAGGCTAAAATTGTGATGACGAAATTCTGTGAAGAAGGGGTGAATGTGATGACCCGGGTAAGGGTGTGGTTTTAAGAAACTTCGAGGACGGAATTTTTAGGAGGGAAGAATGTGACGACCCGAAAATTCGGATCGTCTAGAATTTAGGTTTAAAGAATTAGTTATTAATAAAACTAATTTTTATTAACACTATTCTGTGCTATGTAATTATTAATCGTTTTAGAACCTAGGATGATTATAAGTCGGGAGTATTCTGGCTACGAGCTAGATTAAACGAATAAGAATTTTCAAGACGAAAATAAAAATTTTCCGGGAGCAAAAATATTTTCGGGAAAAAAGACAAAATAAGCACTATTCACCGAACAAAACCCTAAGGGTTAAGGTTTGAATAACCTAAGCCTTTCCGAGAGTTCGGTATGTCGAAATGACATTCCGTCGAAAGATTTGACAATAATATGTCGTAAAAAATTAAGTAAGCCGATAAAAGTTTTTCTCAAAAAACGTGCAAAAATCGGACAAAATAAAAATGACGAAAAGTACTGCTATATACTTTTCACTCGTTTAGCTACGTTAGGGTAAAACGTGAATCAAAACGCTTAACGTCAAAAAGTGTTTGTAACGCCCCGAAATTCGGTCTATTTTCACACCCGAATTCTGTACGTCACGAGTACGTCATTCATCCAACCTACATCATTATATACTGAAATATAACAACATACACTCTCAAATCCCAGGTTCTGAAAACCTTATAACCTATTTCATTACAAATAATGATAATTACATTATTCATTTCATATTACAAGAGTGACTTTTATCCGCCACCAAGGATACATAACAGTTCATTAAACTAGTCTATAATTCGATTTACTCTTTCTATATTACAAGTCTTCACTTGATCTTCTCGCTCATTTACATTCTGAATGGCACTTCATCTGGATACCGTCAGCTTGATCTTTACGGGATCCTTAAGTGCTTCTAACCTCGTCCGCTGAAAATATTTTTTATTTAAAGCAAATGTGAGCATTCAATTGCCCAGCAAGTTATAACAGTTGAACAAACAACTTCAAGAGTATAAACATTTCTTCAAAACTTCAATAACCGAACAAAGGTTATGAAGCAGCTTGAATAATAGGAATAGTCCCGATTCCTATCATCTTAAAACATCTGTCATTTTCACTTTGAAATACTTTCATTCCTCTACCTTTTTCATACACATCCTGTCTGGCTAGAATCATTAGCACAGACTTAACAATAACGGTTCATGTATAAACAGAGCATACTTGTATTGAACAGTCAATCATAGAACAGTTCATATCATAGAAACACCGAAGTGTTCAAATTGTGGCACAAGGCCTCATACATACTACCACCTCGTACATACATCGCACATATGCACATAGACAAGACTTCTCAAGTTCGACATCTGAGAAGTTTAAGAAACTAGCATTCATTTAAAATATGAATGAAGTTAGGAAACTTGCCTTACGCCCAGCTACAGCCAACGCTGAACTGCTCAATCCAATTCCTATATAACACATAAGGAGAAAACATAAACACCAATTAGTTATATATTGAACTTACGCATTGGTTTACTTAACTTTACTTTTTAGGGTTTGCATTCTTCGCAATATAAGTTTATGCTACTAATTTCCTTTACCAGTTTATAGCTTAATGACATACGGAGATGTCTTACTCATACGTTCATCATCTTTGATGATTTATATTCTTATCTGACTCACATTCGGCTTTTATTAATCTTATTACCGTTCATTATGGCTTTCTTGATAATTCATATCTTAATTAATACTTTCATTATTCATTACATGAACCCCATGTTTATTACTCGTTCTTAGTGTCGAAGCCATACCGATCGTTGTATGCTAAGACAGATCGTCCATCGCAACAACATTGCATTCACAGCATCTATACGCTTCATACTTATATCTCATTGTCATGACATAACATCGAAATGTTATTCATTACCCTCGTCACTCAACGTCTAAGGAATCACAATCATAGCAATTCCTCACGTTCGTTCATCGCGACCACAGTCCCCGGATATCGGCTCCATAACCCGTACCTAAAATCTTTGTCTTTTAATCTTGTTTAATCTTTCCGTTCAACCTTTACTATAGGTTTAATTCACTTGATTAAGTGTTACATTAATTGGACATTATGTTCCTTATCGTCCCTTACGCTTCCCCCAAGAGCTGAGCTGTTAAAAGCTCATCTCTGACTTTTTCTCTACACTGGCGCTACGACGCCACTCTCCTCATTAACTCTCGCACCGCGGCATGAGTTGGCAGTACCTGGCTTCCCGGTCTGGCGCTGCAGTGCCACATTACAAGGCATAACTGGCGCCGTGGCGCCAAGCCCTAACCTTAGAAAATTTTTCTAAGTGTTAAATCAATTTGAGACGCTTACTTCCCGATCTCATAACTCCTTCGTTATAACTCGGAACGAGTTTGTTACAAAGCCATTCTCTTCCTTATCTTACGTACTTCAATACTCCTCAGACAAAACTTCATTCTGAATCCATTAACGTGCTATTCGATTGGCTTGATCTTCACCCTTCGTTCATTTTTACGCTTTTAATGTTCTTCGCTCGCTCGTCCGTAATTCGGTCTTCCGAACTCGGAACTCGTTCGTTCTTGAGTCCACGACTCACATTTTCTATGTTCCCTTACTTCCTTATGAAACCCTACACGTTCGGGTTCATTTACTAACTTTCTAATTCTTGTTCGTCTTTTACGAAAATTTCGCCATAACTTCGTTATATCTACCTTTTAATCCGTTCTTCATGAACGTTTCTATCATTCCTAACCAAGCAATAAGCATCTAACTTATACGCGATGGTTTTAAACTTGTCCATCAACAACAATTAAACTACGATGGTTTTAAATGTGTCCATCAACAACATTCTTCGTGTTCTTCACATTTTCTTCGTGTTCTTCGTTCGTTCTTCATTTAATCAATATTTTAGATTACGATTTCACTTTTTATTGGAATTTGATGTTATAGAACTCCATTCCTTACTTATTTCACCTACTCGTTCATATAATCCACTCGGATCGCTCAAAATCCTCACGAATCTTATACTTCCTTAAGAAATTTACAAACTAAACTTCTAATTCTTATTTCTTTATTTTCTTATGATTTCAACCATATGAAATCATTACTAACATCTTTTACCCTTATTCTCATTAAGTTATGTTTTAAACATATTAAACTTAAAGAAAATATTAGAAGAGACTAGGGTTCGGATTACCGTTCTTCTTTAATCTTTTCCCGTCGGACAAAGTTTGTACACGGGCTAGCCTTTCCTCCTCCTCCTCCTCCCATCCAAACTCTCTCTCTCTCTCTCTCAAGTGTCTTAGGATTTTCAAAATCCCAAAACAATGAAATGAGCTTCCTATTTATAGAAAACCAAAGTTAGGGGTAGTTTAGTCATTTTCCCCCCCCCTTAACCTCCTTACTATTCCAAACTTAGCCACCAAGTTTACTTAGCCACCAAGTTTACTTAGCCACCAAGTTTACTTAGCCTCCACACTTACTTAACCATTAATTCTTCTTAGCCATTAAGTTTGCTTAGCCCTTAAGTTTACTTTGCCCTTAAGTTTGCTTAGCCCTTAAGTTTACTTAGCCCTTAAGTTTGCTTAGCCCTTAAGTTTACTTAGCCCTTAAGTTTGCTTAGCCCTTTACTTATAAGCACTTTACTTAGTCATTAAGCATAAGCACTTTACCTAGCTATTAAGTTTACTTAGCTATTACTTAACTTATCCCTTACTTAGCCTTTAAGACTAAATCGTATTCTACGCATCTCATTCTCGTATTCTCTTCGTATATAGTTCGTACGATATTCTTTGTACTATACTCGTATAATAACTAGTATTACACTCGTATTTCTCAAGCATAATAACCCTAATTATTATACGAGATCATTAAATTCTCGGAACTTACTTTTTCTAACCCTTAGGTTTTAAGTCCGCAGGCGAAAACTTCGTTTTTGCCATAACTGAAATATTATTGAATATTCCATCACGTCTAAATATTTTACGTAATCAATAACTTCTCGGAATTTCAAAATAAATCTCTAAGCAGAAACGGATGACTAGTGCCTATTTCGTCTTTTTCTCTGGAAATATTTTTTTTCCCGAAAAATTTTTATTTTCATCTTGAAAATTCTTATTCGATCAATCTAGCTCTTAGCCAGAATCCTCCCGACTTATAATCATCCTAGGTTATAGAACGATTAATAAACATATAGCACAGAATAGTATTAATAAAAATTAGTTTTATTAATAACTAATTCTTTAAACCTAAATTCTGGACGATTCGAATTTTCGGGTCGTCACATTCTTCCTCCCTTATAAAAATTCCGTCCTCAGAATTTCTTAAAACCACACCCTTACCCGGGTTCTCACATTCTCCCCTTCTTCACAGAATTTCGTCCTCAAAATTTTAGCTTACCCTTCTTCTCAACTTCTCTTCAATGGAGTTCTTATCTTTCACTCATTCCTAACCCCCATAACCTATCAAGAATCATGAAGTAGAAGGAATAATGAGGAATATAAATTTCCTTTCACAACATTTTATACTTTTGCTGAGGGGTCACATCGACCATGAACTCTTACTAGGTTAAATAGCATTTCGTCGTAATCCCTTCTTTAACGGTCAGTTTACAATCACAAAGAAAGTAAACTACCTCTTCCATGTTCTCCTCAGACTTAATCATTAGATTCCGCACCAAAACAATTTGGTTTGGCACAAGTTCTTAAAGAAAGCTCGATTTTCTTATAACATGACCTACCATTTGTCTTCGCCAAAACAATTAGCTTAGACCCTCTCAATAAATTGGACATCACTTAAAACATTTGTCTAGTCAACTCACTTGACATCTACTATTTCTTTAAATTCTTTTCGCAATACATCAAAACGGTTTATGATGTCATGATACCGTACTTTTTACAATACGTTGAGGACTTCGTCATTTTGTGACTTTGTCATTATACATCATACCATAGAGGGTTGTTGATCCTAAGATCACATCCAACACCAGGTTCAATTGCATTAATAACTCCATCCTTTTACCATCCTTTCATCAAATGCACGGATGATATAAAATTTATTTTGATATTTTAAATCAATTTCTATCTAGCCGAAGAAATTAGCATAGACATCAAGAATAGCTCTTTTAAAATCCGTTGGTTCCAAAAGTTGAACCAATTCTTTCATTTTCAAAATGTACAGATCAGCACAAATTCAATAAACTTCGAAATCTAGCATAGCTAGATGACTTGGAATATCCTATTCTCCATCATCCTTCATTGTCTTACTGCGACAATACTTAATCTTCTCTATCACCTTCATTGCTAAGTCTATTGAAAATACTTACTTTCAGCCTAAACATTCCTATACCTTAGTACAGCCCATAAACTTACCACACATTATGAGTTCAGGAACTTTCCACAATAATATGAGTTTAAGAACATCCAGACAGACCATAGGCATCCATTCGCTGAGACGTTCAAAAACATACCATATAATTATGAGTCACGAACTTACCATAAGTATGAGTTTTAGGAACTCGCACCTACCGTAACGTTCTCTACCTATCAAGTATATACATGAGAAAAGATTCACCTTCTCATCATATACATCTTCTTGATAGCGCGACATACTATTCCAATGATTATCACTGCCAGAAGCTAAGTGATTGTAGAACCAAACACAATTCTCTGCCCATACAGAAAATTGGTCAACTCAGCTACTAACCGATATAGGAAGCTAAGCGGTTGTTACACCAAGGATAATTCTCCGCCCATACAAAAAATTGTTCAACTTAACATCTATATCTAATAAGAAGCTAAGTGGTTCTAAAACCACGTACAATTTCCCCGCCCATACAAGGAATCATACAACTCAGCTACTAATATGAGTCCTCAATTGAAATTTTACAACTTCTAAATCTCTCTTTACTTATTACGAATTTTTTTTAATTCGTATACTATCCTTCATAACTCAATCTGAGTTCTTCTTCCTGTACTACTTCATAGTACCCTTCATTCATAGCATTAGCTGTAAATCATTCATCGTTTAACACTCATCTGTTACTACGAATCACTATGATCACGTGGTGATCTTCTTATCCTTCTCTCTACGATTATAGTCTTAGGTACTCCTACCTAAGGTTTATAACCTATCAGCTCTAATACCAACTTGTAACGCCCCGAAATCAGGTCTATCTTCACACCCGAATTCTGTACGTCACGAGTACATCATTCATCCAACCTACATCATTATATACTGAAATATAATAACATACACTCTCAAATCCCAGGTTCTAGAAACCTTATAACCTCTTTCATTACAAATAATGATAATTACATTATTCATTTCATATTACAAGAGTGACTTTTATCCGCCACCAAGGATACATAACAGTTCATTAAACTAGTCTATAATTCGATTTCCTCTTTCTATATTACAAGTCTTCACTTGATCTTCTCGCTCATTTACATTCTGAATGGCACTTCATCTGGATACCGTTAGCTTGACCTTTATGGGATCCTTAAGTGCTTTTAACCTCGTCTGCTGAAAATATTTTTCATTTAAAGCAAGTGTGAGCATTCAATTGCCCAGCAAGTTATAACAATTGAATAAATAACTTCAAGAGTTTAAACATTTCTTCAGAACTTCAATAACCGAACAAAGGTTATGAAGCAACTTGAATAATAGGAATAGTCCCGATTCCTATCATCTTAAAACATCTGTCATTTTCACTTTGAAATAATTTCATTCCTCTACCTTTTTCATACACATCCTGTCTAGATAGAATCATTAGCACAGACTTAAGAATAACGGTTCATGTATAAACAGAGCATAATTGTATCGAACAGTCAATCATAGAATAGTTCATATCATAGAAACACCGAAGTGTTCAAATTGTGGCACAAGGCCTCCTACATACTACCACCTCGTACATACATCGCACATATGCACATAGATAAGACTTCTCAAGTTTGACATCTGAGAAGTTTAAGAAACTAGCATTCATTTAAAATATGAATGAAGTTAGGAAACTTGCCTTACGCCCAGCTACAGCCAACGCTGAACTGCTCAATCCAATTCCTATATAACACATAAGGAGAAAACATAAACACCAATTAGTTATATATTGAACTTACGCATTGGTTTACTTAACTTTACTTTTTAGGGTTTGCATTCTTCGCAATATAAGTTTACGCGACTAATTTCCTTTACCAGTTTATAGCTTAATGACATACGGAGATGTCTTACTCATACGTTCATCATCTTTGATGATTTATATTCTTATCTGACTCACATTCGGCTTTCATTAATCTTATTACCGTTCATTATGGCTTTCTTGATAATTCATATCTTAATTAATACTTTCATTATTCATTACATGAACCCCATGTTCATTACTCGTTCTTAGTGTCGAAGCCATACCGATCGTTGTATGCTAAGACAGATCGTCCATCGCAATAACATTGCATTCACGGCATCTATACGCTTCATACTTATATCTCATTGTCATGACATAACATCGAAATGTTATTCATTACCCTCGTCACTCAACGTCTAAGGAATCACAATAATAGCAATTCACTATAAAAAAATGGGGCTTCAGCAACAACCGATTTTCATTGCTAAAGGTGCCAAATTTCGTTGCTAAAGGGTTTTGGCAACGACTTTACTGTCGTTGCGTCTTTCGTTGCGCAATGAGCGTTGCTAATTATTCCGCGACGAACGTATTTTTTTCGTTGCCAAAAGTAATACATTTTGCAACGAAATTTGGCTTTCGTACAGAGACATCGATCCTTTAGCAACAAATTGTATTTTTGTAGAATAATTAAAATGTCGTTGCTAAAAACCCCATTTCGTTGCAAAAGCCTGCTAATTGGCAACGAAATGAACTTTTTTTTTTTGCAACGACCATTCATTTTCGTTGCAATTGACACCATTTTGGAACGACATTTTTCGTTGCAGTAAATTATGAAAATTGTTGCCTAAGCTTGCTTTCGTTGCAGAATGTAAACTTTTTAGCAACGATTTTCGTTCCTGATTATATTATTTGGTAACGACATTATGCTAAATCAGCAACGAAAATGTTTGTTACTGGTTATTTTTCAATACCAACGAAAGTCGTCGATTAGCAACGACATTATATGTTGTCGTTTCTTTATATGTTCAACGAAAGTTGACATGATTTGCAACGATAAAAAATATTGCCTTTTATTTTAGTATTAGCAACAATATCCTCTCCGTTGTTATTAGGTTAATTTTTTGTTGCCAAATATTATATTTTTAATACCATTAACAACGAAAATTTGTTGCAAAATGTATAAAAAATTGTTGCTATATTAAAACTTGTTCAATACTTTGGTAACGAATTATATTGTTGCCAAATCAAAATTTGACATTCTTTTTGTGTACCTAAATGGCTCAATGTCCCCATAGCAAATAATGACAAAAATACAAAAAACTAAAATATTATTAACTTAATAAAATCATTCACTACATAATCATTCATTATCTTTACAATTAATCATCTAAAGCTACCACAGTTTTTCAATCAAAGTATATATCTTCTATTAGTTGCATTTTCTGGATGTGTTTTCCTTCTCCGTCTATTATGACCTGCCAAAGACAACTTCTTCTACCTTCATCAAATTCTTGAAGAGCATGAAACCTGCCATAAGTGTAACCTAATCAATATGAATTATAAATATATATTCATGGAACAACTACTGCACCTAAAAAACAATAATACTACTTGGACCCAACTGAAACATATCTAAAAGATAGAACTTAGTGAAATAAAAAAAATGTGATCCGAACTAATTTTTGCAGCAGATGTATATAATATAATGTATCTCAGTGCAATCATGGAATGTTCCTTATAAAGCCATGAAACACTACCTGCTACACTGCTAACAGAACCTCTGCATTACATTTCCGACCAATGCTCTAGTAGCCTTGGAATGCAAATCACACACCTTATGACGCCGTTGATAATCTTTTTCATTGCTCAAATCAACTCGACAGCCCTTCACCTGGTATACTGCACGGTTTGATGCAGCCCTAACAAGCTTGGTTTTCTTTCCACTCTTCTCCACCTAATTTTCCTCCTCCTCTTCAGTAATGGGGTACACTTGCCCCCCAAGCTTCAAATTAAGCGACCCAGCTTCGTTATTTAACACTTCATCTTCAATGACCACAACCCTCATCCGTTTCTCCAATTCCCCCTTTCCTCTCTTATTGCCCAAAGTAATTCCATCTGAGCCAGAGGAAGAACTATTAGACAGACCTGTACTTGCAGGAATTTCTGATCCACTAGGAAACAACTGCCTACTCCTGCAATCTGATGGTGCTGAATTTAGTGGAGTAGCTCTAAACAGATCACCATCCCATAATCCCTTCATAAGAAGCATTTTATATTAACTGAACAAACCAGTATCCTGTATGAGCTGAACAAAACCATTGTTTCACCTCAAGAGGAAAGTAAGTTGGTCGCTTCGGCTTCCCAACATTAATGCATGGTAGTTCAGTAGAGTAGCATAATTCAATATGGCGGCGATTGACAAAATAATCATAAACAATTATTTTGATTGATTGCACTTCACCATTGTCATCCTTTCCACCTTTTTGCTTCAATGTAAACCGACAACATGCAAAATGAAAATAATTTCACGTATGGTGAGAAAGTCTGCTTTCACTAAGATAATAACTGCATCAGCCATCATTAGTGTAGTTAGACAAAGGGTTTCAAATATTTAGCAGAAGTATACGTCTGCTCTTTGCAAGGTCTGTCACTCAATCCAGTAATCTTGTACTTAGTGTTGGTTGGACTAGTTTTCACCCTCAAATTCTTTAGTACCCATTTTTCCTGATCAAATGAAGAGAGAAAATCTTGCCAACTATTACTCCATATAAATCGATTGATTATGAAGTGAAACATTAGTTACCTTTGCCCAGTCAACTAAAAAGGGATCCTTCACATTTTGGTTGGCAATTAGAAAATCAACTACTGGACCAGGCTGGATAATCATTGTTGTAGATACATCTGATAGTCATCAAAATAGAGTTGGTTATATAATCATCAGTGCTCGGAAAAAGGGTGAGATAAAGAAACCAAAAACGAAATTTTAAAAATAATTACCAATATTCAAAGACAAACCACCATGAGTGGTACGAAAAAGACGAATGGACTCCTCGACAGCTAAGAACACCACCACCAACATCAGTTAAATTATTCACATCATTGTGGAAGAAAGATTGACGAACAAGTAGGCAACCCCTGCAGTTCTCCACATATGTTAGACAATTGACAAAAAGAGCCATAACAAGTGTTGAGGAAAAATAACATACTGCTTTGTCGGATGCTACCTCAAGATTATATGAAAAACTCGTAAGGCTTCTTGAGAGTTTTCCGACTCCTGACCACGTAATGCTTGTGCAATGGCCTGCATAGGAATTTTAGCAGCAAAACTTATTTCCACTTTGAATGTTTTCGATTGATATGGACGTCGTAACCTCTTTCGATCATTCTCATTTGGACTTCCGTGACCATTAGGGCTACAATTACCATTATTTCTGAATACAAACAATCTGTTAGAAACCGAATCATACATCACATAATAATGACGTGAGCATTAATGAGTAATAGCTTACCGATAGGAAGTAATATCCTCGAGCACAATAGTAAACTCCAGTTTATTACGTGGAAGAGCACCAACAGTAAACAAACTCTTCTCCCCATCATAAGCGAAGTCTTTTCCATCTAACTCTGAATCGTAAGTCTCATGAACTCAATCAAGCACTCTTCTTCCAATACCCTTTCCATCAACTGGGTGGCCATCTTCATAAAAAAGGGCAACCTGTTCAAAGTTATGCATCAAAATAAAGGTCAGTTACTCCTCAGTCCCATTTTGATTGTCATCTTGAAAATAGAGCTGCAAGACACATATTTTAAGAAGCATTACTAGACACATCTAAATTTGAACTTTCACAACACAAAAAAATATAAAAACATAATTCTAATTGTTCAATTCCATATAGTACAATCTATGACAACACATTCATAGTTTTGATACACAAACTCAAACAGAATGAGCAAAATAAGTTGTATAACTCAACAAGATAAGTTAAAGCCATGAAGGTGTTGATAGTCAGGTGAAAACTTACAATGTAATGGAAGAAGTGCCCATTAACATTGGTCACATTCACTTTGAAGTGATTAGTCTGGAGTGAAATTTTTTGTCCCTTGGATGCCAGGCCACATCTAGCTATTGGTACTCGCACAATCTTCTTCTTAACTGGTTCAGCAATAGGATCTGCTTCTGCCCGCATTGGAACAACATCTGCAGGAACATGAGGAGGCGGAGGCAGAGCCTCCTCTGTTGCCTCGTTACCTGCTGCCCCGTCTCCTTCCTGTATAAGCGTGACACGTCACAGTCCAAACTATTGAGAGCTGATTTTAACAGTATAGCAAGGGACCCAATAATAAAAATTATAAACCCAAAGGCAACAGAATATATAGATTATAAAAATCATCACCATTTGATGCTAATCAAGCATGGAGCTCAATTAGACACTTTTTATAGCATGACATGTATTCAAAATGTATCCAGTAGTTTGACTCAGAATGCTGACATTTAAAAACTAGTTAAAATGAACCGTGATCACACTTTATACCTCAAAAACATATATAGTTCAAAAAAGAATCAAAGTTGAGAAATATCGCACATTTAAAGCAATAAATTTGTGAAAATTGCATAAAAAGAATCCATAGGTACAGCAGATATTAGACTCCACATAGGGAAAGCAGTACCCCTATAATTGGCCGAGTGAAATTTTATTATATACACAACTTGATGAGTCTTGAACCCAATTAGACTTGAACCCAAATACTAAACTAAATTGAACCCAAAACATAGATACAAAAGAAGAACATTGGGTATGTTGTATATAAACCTAAAGAAACCGAATCATGCATATAATGTCTTCCTTTTTTCTTATTGTGATTTACGTTTTTTGAACGACCTAGTATATTATCTACCAAATTCGTACCTGATGAGACTTGAGAGATCGAGAGTTCGAGATGAAGGGCAACCGAAGGCGATGAGGCGATGGCCGTCGGCGTCGGCCGATGAGAGATTGAGACTTGAGAGTTCCGAGTTTGAGATCTGGGTTTGGGATGAGAGATTGAGACTTGAGATTGAGGGTTCGAGATCTGGATTTGGGAATTGAGAGTAGGAAGCGAATTCAGAGGGCTAGTCTGCGAATTCAGAGCACCAACAGTAAATAAATTCTTATTAGGAATGACTTAGAAAATTCGCAACAGTTTCCTCATCTCTATCCCTACTCTGGAGTGCTATTGGGTCATTCTGTAGGATAGGAATTCAATTTTTTCACTATGTACCCAACAGATTCCTTATATTGATTCCTTAAATATTAAATTTTGAAATTTAAAATTTAAAAGTTAAAATTTGAAAGTTCCAACAGTCAAATCATGTTTTGAACATTATAACTATTTTTTATTTAAAAGTAATTATTGTTTGAATTTAAAAATAGATATTGCTAGAAATCAAAATGTGCAACGATCATTATGTGTTTATGAGAACTAAAACAACATTATTTTAATTATAAAATAATAAAATTTATAATTAGTAGTAATATTTTTTATAAAAATGATCAAAATCAAAATTTGACTGATTTTTTATAGTTCTATTTCTTCTCTAAATCCTCTGTTTAAAAAATAAAAATAAGTGAATTTGATAGGCATACCCAAATCAATAATTAAGTGAGAAAAATATCCTTTAACCAACATAAAATCGCAATAAATAGGGTGTGAAATGTCATTTTACATAAATAGTGAACGCTCTTTTGATTCCCTCACCCTGAGGAGTCAAATCATATTTAGGGATTAAAATAGAGAATTATATAAGGATAAGGAAACTGTTGGATACTGATTTATTGATATATTCTTCAAATGTGGGGATAGAGAGTCTATTGGGAAAACTGTTGTGAATACTCTTATCATTTTTAAATAACTTTATTCTGTATAAGTTCGTAAAACATAATAAAAAAATTCATCTTTTATGTTTTTTTATTATAACTAATAGTATTATAATTTAATTTTATAAATATTTATATGAATATTTAGAGATAAATTTATAAATATTTATATGAATATTTATTTACATATATATATATATATATATATATATATATATATATATATATATATATATATATATTGAGCAAGGATCTTAAGCTCACCCTTATTGAGTTCACCCCGAGCTCACCCTGCCTTTTTTTTTAAAAAAAAACATAACTAATAAAAAATGTATAATAATTTTTGGAATTGAAAGTTTTTTAAAAAAATATTTTGGGTGTGATTTGGGTACATATAACAAAACAGTGTTATACAGTCTGTACAACACTATTTTGTTATATGTACCCAAATCACACACAAAATACTTTTTTTTAAAAAAAATTCAATTCCAAAAATAATTATACTTTTTTTATTAGTTACGTTGTTTTATAAAAAAAAGGTAGGGTGAGCTCAATAAGGGTTAGCTTAAGAAATGGACTGTATACATATTCATAGTTACTTTATATATATTTAGTTTAATGTTGAGATTTGTTTAGTATTTTATTTAGTTTGACAAGAAATTTTGAAAAGATTATGTATGTGTGTGATATATATATATATATATATATATATATATATATATATATATATATATATATATATATATATATATATATATATATATATATATATCAGTAGAATAAATTTAAAAATATTGGAGAAAACAAGTTATGGCGTTAGTTTAGTTAACTAATAAATTAGAATGGCTTAGTGGTAGCTTAATGACCCAATAAATTTATCTCTAAATATTCATATAAATATTTATAAACAAATATTCATATAAATTTATCTTTAAAATTTATAAAAAAATATTTATTTATAAATTTATAAATATTTCATCTAAACTTTAGATATGAATATTTTTTATAAATATTTATATGAATATTAAGAGATAAATTTATAAATATTTATATGAATATATATATAGTCCGGGATCCTGGACTTTATAAAAATACGGACCTTTTTTTTTTGCTTTTTTTTTAAAAACTACTACAAAAAAAAAGTTTAATATTTTATGGAACTGGAATTTTTACATAATACAGTATTTTTGGTGTGATTTGGATACATATAACAAAATATGTCTGTACACCCAAAGCACTGTATTATGTAAAAATTCCAGTTTTGTAAAATATTAAACTTTTTTTTAGTTGTTTTAAAAAAAATAGCAAAAAAAAAGGGTCCGAATTTTAGTCAGGTCCGGGAGTCCGGACCTGATCCTGATATATATATATATATATATATATATATATATATATATATATATATATATATATATTAGTAGAATAAATTTAAAAATATTGGAGACTACAAGTTATGGCGTTAGTTTAGTTAACTAATAAATTAGAATGGCTTAGTGGTAGCTTAATGGCCCAATAACCCATATGTCTTAGGTTCAAAACCTAGCTATGATATTTTTGCTTCTTATGTTATATTTTTTGTGTATTAGATAAATTCTATTACCATCTATATATATAGATACACATCTTAAATCTCCACATTAAACTAAATATATATAAAGTAACTATGAATATTTATAATAATAACTATGAATATTTTAATATATATATATATATATATATATATATATATATATATATATATATATTAAAATATTTATCTCTAAATATTCATATAAATATTTATAAACAAATATTCATATAAATTTATCTTTAAAATTTATAAAAATATATTTATTTATAAATTTATAAATATTTCATCTAAACTTTAGATATGAATATTTTTTACAAATATTTATATGAATATTTGTTTATATATATCTATATATATATATATAGGGTTCGAGATCCTGGACTTTGTAAAAATACGGACCTTTTTTTTTAAACAACCAAAAAAAAGTTTAATATTTTATGGAACTGAAATTTTTAGATAATACAGTGTTTTGGGTGTGATTTGAATATATATAACAAAATATGCATGTACAGTTATTATTATTATTATTATTATTATTACTGTTATTGTTATTATTATTATTAGTAATATTATTATTATGACTGTTATTATTATTATTATCATTATCATTATTATTATTATTATTATTATTATTATTATTATTATTATTATTATTATTATTATTATTATTACTGTTAGTATTTTTTGAATTTTAGTATTTTTTTTAATTTTATTTTTTTAGTGTTTTAGTATTTTTTTAATTAGTATTTTTTTAGTTAGTATTTTTAATATTTGATGTAAATATGTAATTAGTATTTTAGTGTCGGGTAAGTGACTTTTAGTATTTTGATATGTTATACAACTATGGTAAAATTTTAGTATTTGAGTAAAATTTTAGTATTTTAGTATTTAAATTTTAATATTTTGATTAAATGATGTAAATATGTTATGATGTAAATACGATGTAAATGATGTAAATATGTAAATATGATAATATGTTATGTTATGATGTAAATATGTTATGATTTAGTATTTTAATGATGTAATTTGAATTTTTGTTCTTTTGATTAATTAACAAAATAATTTGAATTTTAGTATTTTAGTATTTTTTGAATTTTATTATTTTTGAATTTGATTTTTTTAGTATTTTAGTTTTTTTTTTAAAATAGTATTTTTAGTATTTGATGTAAATATGTAATTAGTATTTTTAGTATTTTAATGTCGGGTAACTAAATTTATAACAAAAAATCCTTATAGCTTAGTTGGTTTGAGCATTTGTTTAAGGAGAGTGGGAGGTCTAGAGTTCAATTCTCAAGGAGCGCATTATTTTATTTTATTTTTAAAAAAGCCCACAGGTCGGGCCAGACTTTTTCTATTATTAGTACTATTATAATTATTGTAATAATTATAATAATAATAATAGTAATAGGAATAATAATAGTAATTATAATAATGATTAATAATAACAATAATGTTATGAATAGTTATAATATGGATGTCCATTCATTTTCTATAACCTACATAGCCTACATATTAGTATATTGATGAGCTATTCATTCTCCCTATTTAAGTTTATATTTCTTTTATCTTCTATCTTTGTTCATGTATTTGTGTAGCCTATAAATAGAGGCTCACTATCCATGTATTACTTGAAGAATATAGAAAATCTCACTTTTTATATATAATCTTCTTATGCTCTCTCTAAAATTATAATACGTTATCAGCACGAATTGCTCCTTATTTTGAAGATAATCATATTTTGTTTGTAGCAGAAGAAGTTCATAATGTCAACCATTGCTAAACTCGAATTTGTGGCTCTTGACATTACTGGAAATAATTATTTATCATAGGTGTTAGATGCTGAAATTCATCTAGATGCAAAAGGTCTTGGTGATACTATCAAAGAAGGAAACAAAATATTAAGTCAAGATAAGGCCAGAGCGATGATATTTCTTCGTCATCACCTCCATGAGGGACTTAAAATTGAATATTTGATTGTTAAAGATCCACTTATCCTTTGGAACAATCTAAAGGAAAGATAAGACCACCAGAAAACTGTAATACTTCCTAAAGCTCGTTATGATTGGATGCATCTAAGATTACAAGATTTTAAATCTGTAAGTGATTATAACTTAGCTATGTTTAGAATCAGTTCTAAATTACAATTATGTGGAGAAAAGATCACTGATGCAGATATGTTAGAAAAAACATTCTCCACCTTTCACGCATCTAATATGCTCCTGCAGCAGCAATATCGTGAAAAAGGCTTTAAGAAATACTCTGAACTGATTTCATGCCTCCTTGTGGCTGAGCAAAACAATGAGCTATTGATGAAAAATCATGAGGCCCGTCCAACTGGATCTGCTCCATTCCCTGCAGTGAATGCCGTAACATATAATGGAAAAAACAGAGGTCACGCTAGTAGTCATGGACGTGGTCATGGACGCAGACGTGGACGTGGTCGAAATAATCATCGTGGTGGTCATTTCACAAACACATATACCCACCAGAAGCGGGAATATAAGGATGGAAAACGCGAAAAAGGTGATAAAGATAAAAATACCATGGAGAATTTGTGTTATCGTTGTGGAGGTAAAGACCATTGGTCTCGTACCTGTCGTACACCAAAACATCTTGTTGAGCTTTATCAACAATCATTAAAAGATAAAGGGAAGAAGATAGAGACAAATTTTGCTAGATGGAAAAGATGAGACAAATCTCAATTTTTCTAGTAAGGATGGAAAAGATGAGACAAATCTTGATTCTGGAAATGATGATTTTAATTATGGTTGTGTTGATACCACTCATCTAGATGTTACTGATTTTTTTCTCAAATCCTGAAGAAAAAATATCCTGAAGAAAAAATTGACTTCTTGTTTGGTGATGAGAGTGTCCAAATATAAAATTTTTAGATGATGCTTTGATGTTATTGGACTTTATTTTAAGCATTAATAAAATTCAAATTATTATGTTTTTATCATGTTTAACTGTTTTCTTATGATTCGTTATATATGGGATATTTTATTAATCTGATTATATATTTCTTATTTTCATAACATAGATACTCTCTTGATTCGATTTGCAATGAATGGTGGAGATATATGTCTCGCAGATAGCGCTACTACGCACACTATATTACAGAATAAGAAATATTTTTCTTCTTTCATAATGCAAAAGGCCAATGTTAGTACTATATCGGGTAGTGCAAAATTGATAGAAGGCTCCGGAAGAGCTAACATTTTCTTGCCTGGAGGAACAAAATTTGAAATTGATGAAGCATTATACTCTCCCAGGTCTCAAAGAAATTTATTGAGTTTTAAGGATATCCGCTGAAATGGATATCATATTGAGACAACATGTGAAGGAAAGATTGAGTATCTTCACATTACGAGTATAATCTCGGGTAATAAAAGTGTATTAGAAAAATTACCAGCTTTTTCCTCTGGTTTGTACTACACGAGAATTAGAACAATTGAAACAAATGTGGTTGTTATTAAAAATCTAACGAACACAATAACTTTGTTGTTTGGCATGAACGGTTAGGCCATCCTAGATCGATAATGATGCGAAGAATAATTGAGAATTCATGTGGACATTCATTGGAGAACCAGCAGATTCTTCAATCGAATGATTTCTCATGCGCTGCTTGTTTCCAAGGCAATTTAATTGGTCGGCCATCACCGGCTAAGAGAGGGACTGAATCCCTTACTTTTCTGGAACGAATACAAGGTGATATATGTGGACCAATTCATCCACCATGTGGACCTTTTAGATATTTTATAGTTTTAATTGATGCATCAACAAGGTGGTCACATGTATCTCTATTATCAACTCGCAACCTGGCATTTTCGAGATTACTTGCTCAATTAATCAGATTACGAGCACATTTTCCAGATTATCCCATCAAGAAAATTCGTATTGACAATGCTGGTGAATTTACTTCCCAAACTTTCAATGATTATTGTATGTCTATTGGGATAAGTGTTGAACATCCTGTAGCACATGTTCACACATAAAATGGCCTTGCAGAATCATTGATTAAGCGTCTTCAATTGATTGCAAGACCATTACTAATGAGATCAAAACTTCCAATTTCTGCTTGGGGTCATGCTATTTTACATGCGGCAACACTAATTCACATCAGACCAACAAGTTATCATAAGTACTCCCCTTTACAATTGGTTTTTGGTCAGGAACCAAATATTTCTCATCTGAGAATTTTTGGTTGTGCTGTATATGTTCCAATTCCTCCACCACAACGTACTAAGATGGGACCTCAAAGGAGGTTAGGAATATATGTTGGATATGAATCTCCATCTATAATTAAATATTTAGAACCATCAACAGGGGATTTATTTACAGCTAGATTCGCTGATTGTCATTTTGATGAATCAATCTTCCCAACATTAGAGGGAGAAAATAGGCAGCTGGAAAAAGAGATAAGCTGAAATGAATTATCATTGTCTCATTTTGATCCTCGTACAAAACAATGTGAACTAGAAGTTCAGAAGATAATTCATTTACAAAGTTTAGCAAATCAATTGCCAGACGCATTTTCTGACCCAAAGAGTGTAACAAAGTCACATATACCAGCTGTTAATGCTCCAATTAAAATTGATGTCCCAGCAGGACAACCTCTTGTTGCAAATGAATCTAAAGCACACTTGAAGCGTGGTAGACCAGTCGGTTCCAAAGATAAGAATCCTCGTATGAGAAAAGGAACAAAGATTCAAGATGGTCATGACGAGGAAATGGTAACTCCAGAAGAGTCTACAGAAAAACCTCTAGACATGACTAATATTACAGTTCCAAAAGACAATCAGGTACCTGAAATCATTGAAAATGAAGAGATCTCGATAAATTATGTCATGTCCAGAAAAATATGGAACCGAAATGAAATTGACGTCGATAATGTTTTTTCATACAAGATAGCGCTAGATGTTATAAAAGATGACGAGGATCTTGAACCAAGGTCTATTGAGGAATGCATGCATAGAATTGATTGGCCAAAAATGGAAAGACGCAATTGAGGCAGAATTGAAATTTCTTGAAAAGAGAAATGTTTTTGGACCAGTAGTCCGTACACCTGATGGTGTAAAACTAGTGGGGTACAAATGGGTTTTTGTTCGAAAATAAAATGAAAAGGGTGAAATTGTGCGACATAAAGCACGACTAGTTGGGAAAGGATTTTCACAAAGACCCGGTATTGATTATGAAGAGACATACTCTCCTGTGATGGATGTGACTACTTTTCGATTCCTAATCAGTCTGGCAATAAAAGAAGGACTTTACTTGCGTCTAATGGATGTCGTTACAGCATATTTGTATGGCCCACTTGATAATGAAATTTATATGAAACTCCCAGAAGGATTTAAATTGCCAGAAGCATGTAAATTCGTTTCTCGAGAACAGTACTCGATCAAATTAAATAGATCTCTATATGGATTAAAACAATTTGGTCGCATGTGGTATAACCATCTTAGTGAATATTTGTTAAAGGAGGGATATAAGAATGGTCCTGTTAGCCCATGCATTTTTATAAAGAGATCTAGATTTGAGTTTGTTATTATTGCAGTATATGTTGATGATCTAAATATCATTGGAACTCCTGAAGAGATTTCAAAGGTAGTAGAGTACTTGAAATGAAAGATCTTGGAAAAACAAAATTTTGTCTTGGGTTACATATAGAGCGTTTAAAGGACGGTATTCTTGTGCATCAAACATCTTATATAGAGAAGGTACTAAAACAATTTTATATGGACAAAGCACATCCGTTAAGCACCCCAATGGTTGTGAGGTCACTTGATGTAAATAAAGACCCTTTCCGACCTCGAGAAAATGATGAGGAGATTCTTGGTCCTGAAGTACCATACTTGAGTGCAATTGGAGCACTAATGTATCTTGCTAGTCATACATGACCTGATATATCATTTTCTGTCAACTTATTAGCAAGATATAGCTCTTGTTCAACCTGAAGGCATTGGAATGGGGTTAAACATATACTTCGTTACCTACAAGGTACAAAGGATATGGGTTTGTATTTTCCTAACCAACCCAAAACAGATTTGACTGGTTTTGCAGATGCAGGGTACCTATCTGATCCTCATAATGCTAGATCGCAAACTGGATATGTATTCACTTGTGGTGGAACTGCCATTTCTTGGCGTTCGATGAAGCAAACTATAGTTGCTACATCTTCTAACCATGCTGAAATTTTGGCAATACATGAGGCTAGTCGCGAATATGTATGGTTAAGGTATGTAATTCAACACATACGAGGAGCTTGAGGTTTATCTTCAGGAGAAGAAACACCGACAGTCTTATATAAGGATAATACAGCATGCATTGTCCAACTCAAGGAAGGATATATCAAAGGTGATAGAGCAAAACATATTTCACCAAAGTTCTTTTGCACTCATAACCTTCAAAAGAATGGTGATATAAATGTTCAGCAAATCCGTTCAAGTGAAAATTTGGCAGATTTATTAACAAAGGCGCTTCCTACTTCTACATTTGAGAAGCTAGTCCACAACGTTGGATTGCGTCGACTCAGAGATCTCAAGTGATATAATCATGAGGGGGAGTAATTAAAGTTTTTCATAAAGCAATATCTCATAAGTTTTTGAAGAATTATGTACTCTTTTTCCTTCACTAGGTTTTTATCCCACAGGGTTTTTCCTAGTAAGGTTTTAACGAGGCATATTCTTCAGTAATGGACATCCAAGGGGGAGTGTTATGAATAGTTATAATATGGATGTCCATTCATTTTCTATAACCTGCATATTAGTACATTGATGAGCTATTCATTCTCCCTATTTAAGTTTATATTGTTTTCATCTTCTATCTTTGTTCATGTATTTGTGTAGCCTATAAATAGAGGCTCACTATCCATGTATTGGGTGGACTTGAAGAATATAGAAAATCTCACTTTTTATATATAATCTTCTTATGCTCTCTCTAAAATTATAATAAATAATAATAATAGTAGTAGTTATAATAATAGTAATAGTAATAGTAATAATAATTATAATTAATACTAACAATTATAATTATAATAATAATAATAATAATAATAATAATAATAATAATAATAATAATAATAATAATAATAATAATAATAATAATTATTATTATTATTATTATTATTATTATTATTATTATTATTATTATAGTAACAATAATAACAACAATAATACTAGTAACAATAATAATTATTATAATAATAGTAACAATAATAATAAAAATAATAATAATAACAACAACAACAACTACAATAATAATAATAGAAATTATAATAATAGTAATAATTATAATTATTATAATAATAGTAATAATTATAATTATTATAATAATAAAAATAATAATTATAAGATTAGTCATAATTATTCTAATAATAATAATAATAAAAATTAATAATAATAGTAATAATAATAATAGTAAATATAATAATAATTATAGTAATAGTAATAGTAATAGTAATAATAATAAAAAATATATCACATGAAGTATGAAAAAAATTTAATAATGACTTATAAGTAAAAAAAAGTTAAAATTTAAGTTATTGTCAAACACTAAATAATAACAAATGACTTATAACTTAGTTTAACCAACTTATAAGTCATTGCCAAACACCCTCTAATACAAGATATAAAGAGAAATTAATATTTGATTATAAAAAAAATTACAAGTCAAGAAAAAGGAGAATTTGAAAAATGGGAGTTAAAAAAAACTTACACACTATTGGTGCAACTTTATTATTATTGTTATTGTTATTAATATTATTTTTATTATTATTGTTATTAGTACTATTATTATTATTATTATTATTATTATTATTATTATTATTATTATTATTATTATTATTATTATTATTATTATTATTATTATTATTATTATTATTATTATTATTATTATTATTATTATTATTGTTGTTGTTGTTGTTGTTGTTGTTGTTGTTGTTGTTGTTGTTGTTGTTGTTGTTGTTGTTGTTGTTGTTGTTATTATTATTATTATTATTATTATTATTATTATTATTATTATTATTATTATTATTATTATTATTATTATTATTATTATTGTAGTATATAACTTCTTGAGATTATATTAATGGTATGTAGTGAAGGAGAAGAAAGGAATATATGGGGAAAATATCATGTTTTGATATAAATATTAATCCTTGCAAGATATTAACAGATAACTTGTGTTGCTCCAGCGGTCAAATGACAAAAGTAACAAATGATAGGTCACATGTTCGAATATGTTTCGCATTTGGATATAATTTTTAAATACTAAATATGAATATTTTTTGACAATTCTCCGAATAATGAATATTGTCTTACAAAAACATGTTTATTGGGATTATCTTAATTTAAGGCAACATTTTAATAGTCGTTGCAAAAAGTTGTATAAGATATGCAACGAAAATAAAATTTGTTGCCAATGAATATGGTCCATATTAGGCAACGAAATATAGCAACAAAAATTTTTTCGTTGGCCACGATGAGGAGAAATCAAGTGGTTAGATATTTTGCAACGAATTTCTAACGAATTTTGTTTTCAAATTTTGCAACGACTTATAAATTTCATTGCAAAAAGTGAAAGCCTGACACAATCTGCAACGAAGGACAAGTTTCGTTGCTAAACATACACTTTTAGCAACGACTTATAAAGTTGTTGCTTGAAAAATCGTTGCTAAAGCCCCATTTTTAGCAACAAAAAAACTTTTGTTGCCCACGATGACAGGAAATCAAGTGGCCGAAAATTTTGCAACGAATTTCTAACGAATTTTTTTCCCGCCAATGAATTAGCAACGCAATTTTGCAACGACTTATGAATTTCGTTGCAAAAAGTGAAAGTCTGACACAATCTGCAACGAAGGACAAATTTCGTTGCTAAACATAAACTTTTAGCAACGACTTATAAAGTCGTTGCCCGAAAAATCGTTGCTAAAGGCACATTTTTTTGTAGTTATATTCCTCACGTTCGTTCATCGTGACCACGGTCCCCGGATATCGGTTTCGTAACCTGTACCTAAAATCTGTCTTTTAATCTTGTTTAATCTTTCCGTTCAACCTTTACTATATGTTTAATTCACTTGATTAAGTGTTACATTAATTGGACATTTTGTTCCTCATCTCTGACTTTTTCTCTACACTGGCGCTACAACGCCACTCTCCTCATTAACTCTCGCACCGTGGCGTGAGTTGGCAGTACCTGGCTTCCCGGTCTGGGGCTGCAGCGCCACATTACAAGGCATGACTAGAGCCGCGGTGTAACAACCCCAAAACAGGTCCATTCCATCCAACCTATTCTGAGTCGCCAAATACATGGTAAGAAAACAACTACAACTTTATTACAACAATTGTCGTGCAAAATACAACAACACATATGCTGTGAGTTTGGATACAAATATATACCAAATGTGACTCATGTTCCAACCGTGGACATCACCTCACAATGACACCTTACATAAAGGTATATTCAAAAACTGTTTTAGAAATTAGAATATTTGGGAAGTGCTCAAGGAAACCTTCGTACATGGGAGGCCATGCGTCTAGGTTATGATAGATATCATATGGCCACAAAATTATTCTTGGTTGACCCAATAGACCCCAAAGAAAAACGAGAAGATTACTATCATATTCTTCCCAATGGTGAGTCTTCTCTTGATATATCATTATCTCTACTGTCTCTAATTGAGAATTATACTTCAAACAAACACCATGATTATATAGGTAGTGCTCGTATATATACTCAGCAAGTGGATGAGCACATCCCTGTCTTATGATGACACGAGGTTGTATGTCGTTAGACATCTTGTATGATAGTGGCAAAACACCCTTCCAACGTTGGGTACACCTTACCCTATTGGATTCACCAAATAAAACTACTAAATGAACTTTTCTATACTGCTTCGGGAGAACATCCACAGCTAGAGACCACCGTTCTATTTCCCCGTTACCCTCGCTCGACCCAGCTATACTCTTATTACCTGAAAGGAATTGTGAAGCAAAAGGGTGAGCACAACTAGCTCAGTAAAGAATATCATGACTAAAGATAATTAAATTATCAATAGCCTTCATCAATAATAAATCAGAGATTTAGAACATATGGTAAATGATAAAAATTTCAACCATAGTTGCAGCGGAACGAGCAATCCATTAGAAGAGTCAAATAAACTATGAAGTCTATTATCTTCTCCACGTTAAAAGTCCACCAACAATATTTTATCCCTGTAACATCAATCAACAATTCTGATCCACAATCATATGAATAACTCATAATCATAACTGTGATTCTAAATTTTTCTTCGCACCTAGGGCGAAGAATATTTTCATCACCTGTCTTTACCTGAAACATCAAAGATCATAGTTATACCAAATCACAGTTCCTGTTCATAATCATACTAATAAATCCATCTTTGCACTACGGCCAAAGATATTCATTTGTATCACCAGTTGGTCATGTTCATCTCAACATCTGTTCATCTTTACACTACTGGCCAAAGATATTCAACAACATGTCATCTTTACACTACGGGCCAAAGATATTCATCAACAATTCATCTTTGCACTACATGCCAAAGATATTCATCAATAATTCATCTTTGCACTACAGGCCAAAGATATTCCTCAACAGTTCATATTTGCACTACAGGCCAAATATATTCATATCTCAAATATATAATCATTTTAGAATTTATATAAACAATAATTATAACCATGTTAATCAATTCATCTTTACACTTAAGCTAAAGATATTCAATTATAAATTCAATGGTCATGATCATACCAGTCAACAATTCAACTTTGCACTACTGGCCAAAGAGAACCCATAGTCATGATCATACCAATAATTTACCCATCTTTACACTCAAGCGAAAGAGAATTTCAACATCAAGGTTATAAAAATGTTATATATGATAATAAAAATAAAATGATCAAAATATGGATTTAATGTGACAACCCCAAAATAGGTTCATTCCACCCAACCCATTCTGAGTCGCCAAATACATGGTACAGAAAATAACTACAACTTTATTACAACAATTGTCGTGCAAAATACAACAACACATACGCTGTGAGTTTGGATACAAATATATACCAAATGTGATTCATGTTCCAATCATGGACATCACCTCACAATGACACCTTACATAAAGGTATAGTCAAAAACTGTTTTGGAAATTAGAATCTTTGGGAAGTGCTTAAGGAAACCTTCGTACATGGGAGGCCACGCGTCTAGGTTATGATAGATATCATATGGCCACAGAATTATCCTTGGTTGACCCAATAGACCCCAAAGAAAAACGAGAAGATTACTATCATATTCTTCCCAATGGTGAGTCTTCTCTTGACTTATCATTATCTCCACTGTCTCTAATTGAGAATTATACTTCAAACAAACACCAAGATTATATAGGTAGTGCCCATAGATATACTCAGCAAGTGGATGAGCACAACCCTGTCCTATGATGACACGAGGTTGTATGTCATTAGACATCTTGTATGATAGTGACAAAACACCCTTCCAACGTTGGGTTCGCCTCACCCTATTTTCTTCACCAAATATAACTACTAAATGATGACCACCGTTCTATTCCCTTGTTACCCCTGCTCGACCCAGCTACACTCTTATTACCTGAAAGGAATTGTGAAGCAAAAGGGTGAGCACAACTAGCTCAGTAAAGAATATCATGACTAAAGATAATTAAATTATCAATAGCCTTCATCAATAATAAATCAGAGATTTAGAACATATGGTAAATGATAAAATTTCAACCATAGTTGCAGCGGAACGAGCAATCCATTAGAAGAGTCAAATAGACTATAAAGTCTATTATCTTCTCCATGTTAAAAATCCACCAACAATATTTTATCCATGTAACATCACTCAACAGTTCTTTTCCACAATCATATGAATAACTCATAATCATAATTGTGACTATAAATTTTTCTTCGCACCCAGGACGAAGAATATTTTCATCACCTGTCTTTACCTGAAACATCAAAGATCATGGTTATACCAAATCACAGTTCCTGTTTATAATCATACTAACAAATCCATCTTTGCACTACGGGCTAAAGATATTCATCAACAAACCATCTTTGCACTACGGCCAAAGATATTCATCAACAGTTCATCTTTGCATTACTGGCCAAAGATATTCATCTACAATTCATCTTTGCACTACAGGCCAAAGATATTCCTCAACAATTAATATTTGCACTACATGCCAAATATATTCATATCTCAAAGAAATATATAATCATTTCAGAATTTATATACACCATAATTATAACCATGTTAATCAATTCATCTTTACACTTAAGCTAAAGATATTCAATTGTAAATTCAATGGTCATGATCATACCAGTCACAATTCAACTTTGCACTACAGGCCAAAGAGAACCCTAGTCATGATCATACCAATAATCTACCCATCTTTACACTCCAGTGAAAGAGAAATTCAACATCAGGGTTATAAAAATGTTATATATGATAATAAAATCAATATAATCAACATATAGATTTAATCTCAAGAGTAATATTCATAAATCAACTATAATTTGGTTAGTAAAAGAAACCAATTTTGTCGTGAATAGTAACTCGTGAATAGTAACTCATGAATAGTAACTCGTGAATAGTAACTCGTGAATAGTAATACCGACTCAAAAAGGTAGAAATTCCACAATAAAATTCATACCAATACTTTGGTATAATGATATTGAAAGAATAACATTTCTTAAGCTTATAAACAATTTATTTAAATTGTTTACACTTTACTAATTAATGCATTTAATCATCATAAAATGCCAACTCTTAAGATTTCATCATCAATAACCAAAACCCTCATCAAAAATCTGCATATACCTCATATATAGGATTCTCAAGCCATAAAATCCTATTTTCCAATTTTCTTTCTTCACAAAACATATTTAATTCATTTACTCATAACTAAACCATTTTCATGAAAAATACCAAATCAGTCCCAAAAATATTTCTTTTCTGAGATTTAGCATAATATAGTCCCATAGTGAACATATATTTTTCTCAGAATTTTTAAAAGTCATTTACTATTTTTCATATGGCCAAAACAACCGAATATTTAGACATTTATCAAAAATTGTACTTTTGTCTAAAAATTCTGAAATTTACAGAGTATACTTCTATCATATACATGTACTCCCAATAAAAATTTCATCAATTTTGGAGTTAACCACAAGGAATTATAAGCTGTTACTTCTAAAATAGTCTTTTCTCATAAAATTCATAACTCTCAATCTATACATCCAAAAATCACCATTTTTGGACACAATCAAGAAAACTCATCAAAATATCATTTCAAATTTTTCCAGAATTTTTGAAGATCAGAAAAATTACGAAACTGAAAATCATAACAACCCTTAAAATCCCTTAATATCCCTTACTATCCCTTACCTCAAAAGAGCAGTACTTCTGACTGGATATCGGATATGATGCTGAAGGAAACTTGCACTGATGAATAGCAACTCATCAAGTATCTAAAAACTCACAAAATATGCTTCATAATATAGAGAGAGAAAGAGAGAAAGCTTATGTTTCTGGTGTGATTTTCCATTCTAACTTAGCCCTCTATTTATAGGAAAATTTTGGTAGGTTTGACCTGCAACCTGATGGCTTTACCTGTTACTATTCCCACCCACCACATTTGAAATATAATTCAGCACATTTCTTCACCAACCACAAGTGGGGCCCACCAATTCTAGAATTTTCTACCAAAAATGATTTATAACCTGATTTCCGAATCAGCCACCTCTTAAAATTCATAACAAATCATACGTTCATTTTTAACGGTTCAAAATTTGTGGGCATATACTCAACTTATATATGTATAACATATCCAAAAATTACCACGATCCAACGGTCGGATTAAAAATTATAACCCCCGCAAAATATCTCAAAAACCCTAATTTTTAATACTTCCATTCCGACAAAAATACGGATAAAAATCTCAACATTAACTCCTTCATTTTTTTAACCACAAAAATATATCCCTCATTTATATCCACATAAAATAAATATTTCCTTATCATATGAATCAATAATTAATTATTCACAAATAATATTACAGAATCACATTTATGACAACCAGGCCGTTCCCAGGAAAGAGGGGGCTTTCCAATAAGGATTTCTCCTTACTAGCGCGCAATTAGATGACCAAACCTCTCCTTAGACAGAACTTTCTAGACATTGCCAATAATGTTATCTAATAATACTATTCAAATAATATGAATTATTGATCTGATAATGGAAAATACTGTGCAGCAACAATTATTGAACAACAATATTATAAAATTTCAACGTAGCAATTATTGAATCAATAAAATAAAATATTGAACAGTAATTACTGTAACAATTATTGAGTAGTGCCTTCTTACGTAAGAATCAATAATTTCAAAAATACTGTGCAATACCGTGTGCTACTGTGCAATAACGCGTATTACTGTATTTTAACCACCGGGTATTTCAACAGTATTAACGGTAACAACTACGCCGTTATTTGTAAAAATTCAAATTTGTCGTTTTCTTCACCCGACAGTTATTCTGTTATGGGGCCCACAAATAGCTGCGCCGTCGTACGAATATTCTCCGACAGAAAGAATATTCCACGACCAAACGAATATTCCCCGACAACAATGATTATTTTATAACCACTTGCTTATTTTGAAAAAAAATCATATTTCACCCATAACTTTAAACTTTTATCAATTTAACCATTTACTGAATAGTAATTATAAGAAAAATTGAATACTTTTATTTCATAAAATTCGGGGTCTTACAATCTCCCCTCCTTATGAAATTTCGTCCTCGAAATTTACGTACCTGGTATTTCAAAGAGTTGAGAATACCTTGCTTTCATTTCAGATTCCATCTTCCTTATCATCATGATTTCTCCATTGCTCATCTCCTGTATTTCAGATATCTTTCTAGAATACAGCTTCAAAACAAGGGTTAATTTAACAAATTAACATATCACATAATATCTCGATATTATGACTGACCAACAAATAAGCTTAGGTAGGACACACTAGCGAAGGATTTACTCATCTCTCCCCTCCTAGTTATATTCCCCGATCTCCGCCAAAGATCATATCCCTAAGCTCTGATACCACCTGTAACTCACGTCCCATCAGTGGACAGCACCTTACAGTGGTACCTATCAGTTTGCCACCGCAGAACGGCGTCCCCTACGGAGAGTCTGGCTTCGGTGCATCCCCCATCAACAGGAAGTCACCAGCGAGAGGCTCGGGGCTCTTTACTTATAGCTCTGATACCACCTGTGACAATTGTCCCATAATAGGTTCATTCCACCCAACCCATTCTGAGTCGCCAAATACATGGTACAGAAAATAACTACAACTTTATTACAACAATTGTCGTGCAAAATACAACAACACATATGCTGTGAGTTTGGATACAAATATATACCAAATGTGATTCATGTTCCAATCATGGACATCACCTCACAATGACACCTTACATAAAGGTATAGTCAAAAACTGTTTTGGAAATTAGAATCTTTGGGAAGTGCTTAAGGAAACCTTCGTACATGGGAGGCCACGCGTCTAGGTTATGATAGATATCATATGGCCACAGAATTATCCTTGGTTGACCCAATAGACCCCAAAGAAAAACGAGAAGATTACTATCATATTCTTCCCAATGGTGAGTCTTCTCTTGACTTATCATTATCTCCACTGTCTCTAATTGAGAATTATACTTCAAACAAACACCAAGATTATATAGGTAGTGCCCATAGATATACTCAGCAAGTGGATGAGCACAACCCTGTCCTATGATGACACGAGGTTGTATGTCATTAGACATCTTGTATGATAGTGACAAAACACCCTTCCAACGTTGGGTTCGCCTCACCCTATTTTCTTCACCAAATATAACTACTAAATGATGACCACCGTTCTATTCCCTTGTTACCCCTGCTCGACCCAGCTACACTCTTATTACCTGAAAGGAATTGTGAAGCAAAAGGGTGAGCACAACTAGCTCAGTAAAGAATATCATGACTAAAGATAATTAAATTATCAATAGCCTTCATCAATAATAAATCAGAGATTTAGAACATATGGTAAATGATAAAATTTCAACCATAGTTGCAGCGGAACGAGCAATCCATTAGAAGAGTCAAATAGACTATAAAGTCTATTATCTTCTCCATGTTAAAAATCCACCAACAATATTTTATCCATGTAACATCACTCAACAGTTCTTTTCCACAATCATATGAATAACTCATAATCATAATTGTGACTATAAATTTTTCTTCGCACCCAGGACGAAGAATATTTTCATCACCTGTCTTTACCTGAAACATCAAAGATCATGGTTATACCAAATCACAGTTCCTGTTTATAATCATACTAACAAATCCATCTTTGCACTACGGGCCAAAGATATTCATCAACAAACCATCTTTGCACTACGGCCAAAGATATTCATCAACAGTTCATCTTTGCATTACTGGCCAAAGATATTCATCTACAATTCATCTTTGCACTACAGGCCAAAGATATTCCTCAACAATTAATATTTGCACTACAGGCCAAATATATTCATATCTCAAAGAAATATATAATCATTTCAGAATTTATATACACCATAATTATAACCATGTTAATCAATTCATCTTTACACTTAAGCTAAAGATATTCAATTGTAAATTCAATGGTCATGATCATACCAGTCACAATTCAACTTTGCACTACAGGCCAAAGAGAACCCTAGTCATGATCATACCAATAATCTACCCATCTTTACACTCCAGTGAAAGAGAAATTCAACATCAGGGTTATAAAAATGTTATATATGATAATAAAATCAATATAATCAACATATAGATTTAATCTCAAGAGTAATATTCATAAATCAACTATAATTTGGTTAGTAAAAGAAACCAATTTTGTCGTGAATAGTAACTCGTGAATAGTAACTCATGAATAGTAACTCGTGAATAGTAACTCGTGAATAGTAACACCGACTCAAAAAGGTAGAAATTCCACAATAAAATTCATACCAATACTTTGGTATAATGATATTGAAAGAATAACATTTCTTAAGCTTATAAACAATTTATTTAAATTGTTTACACTTTACTAATTAATGCATTTAATCATCATAAAATGCCAACTCTTAAGATTTCATCATCAATAACCAAAACCCTCATCAAAAATCTGCATATACCTCATATATAGGATTCTCAAGCCATAAAATCCTATTTTCCAATTTTCTTTCTTCACAAAACATATTTAATTCATTTACTCATAACTAGACCATTTTCATGAAAAATACCAAATCAGTTCCAAAAATATTTCTTTTCTGAGATTTAGCATAATATAGTCCCATAGTGAACATATATTTTTCTCAGAATTTTTAAAAGTCATTTACTATTTTTCATATGGCCAAAACAACCGAATATTTAGACATTTATCAAAAATTGTACTTTTGTCTAAAAATTCTGAAATTTACAGAGTATACTTCTATCATATACATGTACTCCCAATAAAAATTTCATCAATTTTGGAGTTAACCACAAGGAATTATAAGCTGTTACTTCTAAAATAGTCTTTTCTCATAAAATTCATAACTCTCAATCTATACATCCAAAAATCACCATTTTTGGACACAATCAAGAAAACTCATCAAAATATCATTTCAAATTTTTCCAGAATTTTTGAAGATCAGAAAAATTACGAAACTGAAAATCATAACAACCCTTAAAATCCCTTAATATCCCTTACTATCCCTTACCTCAAAAGAGCAGTACTTCTGACTGGATATCGGATATGATGCTGAAGGAAACTTGCACTGATGAATAGCAACTCATCAAGTATCTAAAAACTCACAAAATATGCTTCATAATATAGAGAGAGAAAGAGAGAAAGCTTATGTTTCTGGTGTGATTTTCAATTCTAACTTAGCCCTCTATTTATAGGAAAATTTTGGTAGGTTTGACCTGCAACCTGATGGCTTTACCTGTTACTATTCCCACCCACCACATTTGAAATATAATTCAGCACATTTCTTCACCAACCACAAGTGGGGCCCACCAATTCTAGAATTTTCTACCAAAAATGATTTATAACCTGATTTCCGAATCAGCCACCTCTTAAAATTCATAACAAATCATACGTTCATTTTTAACGGTTCAAAATTTGTGGGCATATACTCAACTTATATATGTATAACATATCCAAAAATTACCACGATCCAACGGTCGGATTAAAAATTATAACCCCCGCAAAATATCTCAAAAACCCTAATTTTTAATACTTCCATTCCGACAAAAATACGGATAAAAATCTCAACATTAACTCCTTCATTTTTTTAACCACAAAAATATATCCCTCATTTATATCCACATAAAATAAATATTTCCTTATCATATGAATCAATAATTAATTATTCACAAATAATATTACAGAATCACATTTACGACAACCAGGCCGTTCCCAGGAAAGAGGGGGCTTTCCAATAAGGATTTCTCCTTACTAGCGCGCAATTAGATGACCAAACCTCTCCTTAGACAGAACTTTCTAGACATTGCCAATAATGTTATCTAATAATACTATTCAAATAATATGAATTATTGATCTGATAATGGAAAATACTGTGCAGCAACAATTATTGAACAACAATATTATAAAATTTCAACGTATCAATTATTGAATCAATAAAATAAAATATTGAACAGTAATTACTGTAACAATTATTGAGTAGTGCCTTCTTACGTAAGAATCAATAATTTCAAAAATACTGTGCAATACCGTGTGCTACTGTGCAATAACGCGTATTACTGTATTTTAACCACCGGGTATTTCAACAGTATTAACGGTAACAACTACGCCGTTATTTGTAAAAATTCAAATTTGTCGTTTTCTTCACCCGACAGTTATTCTGTTATGGGGCCCACAAATAGCTGCGCCGTCGTACGAATATTCTCCGACAGAAAGAATATTCCACGACCAAACGAATATTCCCCGACAACAATGATTATTTTATAACCACTTGCTTATTTTGAAAAAAAATCATATTTCACCCATAACTTTAAACTTTTATCAATTTAACCATTTACTGAATAGTAATTATAAGAAAAATTGCATACTTTTATTTCATAAAATTCGGGGTCTTACATTTAATTTCAAGAGCAATATTCATAAATCAACTATAATTTGGTTAGAAAAAGAAACCAATTTTGTCGTGAATAGTAACTTGTGAATAGTAACTCATGAATAGTAACTCGTGAATAGTAACTCGACACAAAAAGGTAGAAATTCCACAATAAAATACATATCAATATTTCGGTATAATGATATTGAAAGAATAATATTTCTTAAGCTTATAAATAATTTATTTTAATTGTTTACACTTTACTAAATAATGCATTTAATCATCCTAAAATGCCAAACTCATAAGATTTCATCACCAATAACCAAAAACCCTCATCAAAAATCTGCGTATACCTCATATAGGATTCTCAAGCCATAAAATCCTATTTTTCAATTTTCTTACTTCACATAACATATTTAATTCATTTACTCATAACTAATCCCTTTTCATGAAAAATACCAAATCAATGTAACCAATTTTTCTTTTCTGGAATTTAGCATAATATAGTTCCATATTGAACATATATTTTTTTCGGAATTTTTAAAACTCATTTACTATTTTTTATATGGCCAAAACAGCCGAATATTTAGACATTTATCATAAATTGTACTTTTATCCAAAAATTTCGAATTTCACAGAGTATACTCCTATCATATACATGTACTCCCAATAAAAATTTCATCAATTTTGGAGTTAATCACAAGGAGTTATAAGCGGTTACTTTTAAAATAATCTTTTCCCGTAAAATTCATAACTCTTAATCTATACATCCAAAAATTACCATTTTTGGACACAATCAATAAAACTCATCAAAATATCATTTTAAATTTTTCCAGAATTTTCTGAAGGTTGGAAGAAGTAGGAACTGAAAAACATAACAACCCTTAAAATCCCTTACTATCCCTTACAATCCCTTAACTCAAAAGTGCAGTATTTCTGACTGGAATGCAAAGTCGAAGGAAACTTGCACTGAATAGCAACTCTCAAAGTATCTAAATACTCATAAAATATGCTTCATAATATAGAGAGAGAAAGAGAGAAAGCCTATGTTTCTGGTGTGATTTTCAATTCTAACTTAGCCCTCTATTTATAGGAAAATATTAGCACGGCGAAGCAGACTTAACCTGCAACCTGATGGCTTTACCTGCTACTATTCCCACCCACCACATTTGAATAAAAATTTCAGCACATTTCTTCACCAACCAAGAGTGGGGCCCACCAATTCTAGAATTTTTCACCAAAATGATTAACTCTGAAAATTCAATAATTTCTGAACCAGTCATCTCGTAAAATTCATAACAAATCATACGTTTATTTTTAACGGTTCAAAATTTGTGGACATATACTCAACTTATATATGTATAACATATCCAAATATTACCACGATCCAACGGTCGGATTAAAAATTATAACCTTTGCAACATATCTCAAAAACTCTGATTTTTAATACCTCCATTTCGACAAAAATACTGATAAAAACATCAACATTAACTCCTTCATTTTTAACCACAAAAATATATCCCTCATTTATATTCACATAAAATAAATATTTCCTTATCATATGAATCAGTAATTAATTATTCACAAATAATATTACAGAATCACATTTATGACAACCAGACCGTTCCCAGGAAAGAGAGGGCTTTCTAATAAGAATTTCTCCTTACTGGCGCGCAATTAGGTGACCAAACCTCTCCTTAGACAGAACTTTCTAGACATTGCCAATAATGTTATCTAATAATATTATTCAAATAATATGAATTATTGATCTGATAATGGGAAATACTGTGCAGTGACAATTTTTGAACAACAATAATATAAAATTTCAACGTAGCAATTATTGAATCAATAAAATAAAATATTGAACAGTAATTACTGTAATAATTATTAAGTAGTGCCTTCTTACGCAAGAATCAATAATTTCAAAAATACTGTGTAATACCGTGTGCTACTGTGCAATAACGCGTATTACTGTATTTTAACCACCGGGTATTCCAACAGTGTTAACGGTAACAACTACGCCGTTATTTGTAAAAACTCAAATTTGTCGTTTTTTTCATCCGACAGTTATTCGTTATGGGGCCCACAAATAGTTGCGCCGTCGTATGAATATTCCCCGACAGAAAGAATATTCCACGACCAAACGAATATTCCCCGACAACAATGATTATTTTATAACCACTTGCTTATTTTGAAAAAAAATTCACATTTCACCCATAACTTTAAACTTTTATCAATTTAACCATTTACTGAATAGTAATTATAAGAAAAATTGAATACTTTTATTTCACAAAATTCGGGGTCTTACAATCTCCCCTCCTTATGAAATTTTGTCCCCGAAATTTACGTACCTGGTATTTCGAAGAGTTGAGAATTCTTTGCTTCCATTTCAGATTCTATCTCTCAGATCATCATGATTTCTCCATTGCTCATCTCCCATGATAACTTCATTTGGTTTCCTCATTTGTTGGGAAGTCATGACAACCGTCATCCCTCGAACTACTCGGCTTTGACTTGTCTGGAGCAGCATTTAGCGTCATCATTACTGTTGGAATATACTTTTCTATAGGACATATTCCTCCCTCAACTGCCTCTTCGAACTCCTCATTCATGATTTGAATCATTAATCTTCGATCCATATCGGATTCAGGTTGACCGCTATGTACAGGGGTAATTCAAAACTCGATGTTGGGTTCTCCCAATTGCTTTCCAAAAAGAGAAATTCATATCATCTATTTTAGCCTTCTTAGATCAAGCATCTCTTTCCACAATATCCACGTGTCGTGCGGCTTTTGCCCATGCATCACTTATTCTCACTCGTTTAGTTTTTTCTTCTTTCAGCTCAGATTCCATTTTTATCATCTTATACTCTGCCAAAGAATGCTTCTGTTCAAGCATCACATATCGGGTAACACAAGCTTGAATTGTTGCATCCTTTTGTTCCACGACCGCCTGTCGTTCTTCTGCCTGCTCTTCTAACTTATGAATACGATTTTAAAATTCTACATTTTGATCATATAATACCTCTAATAAACTCTCCTCGGGTACTTCTTCTTCCTCTTCTTCCTCAGTCTCAGCTGTTACCTCTGTGACTATCTCGGGTGCAACTATCAATTCTTCACTCACCACATGGATATCTCTAGTTCCTTCTTCGTCTGACATCACATTATCACGGTTAGTGATTAGAGGTATCCCCACAGTCTCATTCACTCCATTGTTAGCATTCTCAACTGCCATTCTTAAATACTGCCATAAAATAAGGGTTAATTAAACAAATTAACATATCACATAATATCCCAATATTATGACTGACCAACAAATAAACTTAGGTAGGACACACTAGCGAAGGATTTACTCATCTCCCCCCTCCTAGTTGTATTCTCTGATCTCCGCCAGAGATCATATCCCTAAGCTCTGATACCAACTGCAACAACCCCAAAACAGGTTCATTCCATCCAACCTATTCTGAGTCGCCAAATACATGGTACAGAAAACAACTATAACTTTATTACAACAATTGTCGTGCAAAATACAACAACGCATATGCTGTGAGTTTGGATACAAATATATACCAAATGTGACTCATGTTCCAACCGTGGACATCACCTCACAATGACACCTTACATAAAGGTATATTCAAAAACTGTTTTAGAAATTAGAATATTTGGGAAGTGCTCAAGGAAACCTTCGTACATGGGAGGCCATGCGTCTAGGTTATGATAGATATCATATGGCCACAGAATTATTCTTGGTTGACCCAATAGACCCCAAAGAAAAACGAGAAGATTACTATCATATTCTTCCCAGTGGTGAGTCTTCTCTTGACATATCATTATCTCTACTGTCTCTAATTGAGAATTATACTTCAAACAAACACCAAGATTATATAGGTAGTTCTCGTATATATACTCAGTAAGTGGATGAGCACATCCCTGTCTTATGATGACATGAGGTTGTATGTCGTTAGACATCTTGTATGATAGTGGCAAAACACCCTTCCAACGTTGGGTACACCTTACCCTATTGGATTCACCAAATAAAACTACTAAATGAACTTTTTTATACTGCTTCGGGAGAACATCCACAACTAGAGACCACCGTTCTATTTCTCCGTTACCCTCGCTCGACCCAGCTACACTCTTATTACCTGAAAGGAATTGTGAAGCAAAAGGGTGAGCACAACTAGCTCAGTAAAGAATATCATGACTAAAGATAATTAAATTATCAATAGCCTTCATCAATAATAAATCAGAGATTTAGAACTAATGGTAAATGATAAAAATTTCAACCATAGTTGCAGCGGAACGAGCAATCCATTAGAAGAGTCAAATAGACTATAAAGTCTATTATCTTCTCCACGTTAAAAGTCCACCAACAATGTTTTATCCCTGTAATATCAATCAACAATTCTGGTCCACAATCATATGAATAACTCATAATCATAACTATGATTCTAAATTTTTTTTCGCACCCAGGGCGAAGAATATTTTCATCACCTGTCTTTACCTGAAACATCAAAGATCATAGTTATACCAAATCACAGTTCCTGTTCATAATCATACTAATAAATCCATCTTTGCACTACGGTCAAAGATATTCATTTGTATCACCAGTTGGTCATGTTCATCTCAACATCTGTTCATCTTTTCACTACTGGCCAAAGATATTCAACAACATGTCATCTTTACACTACGGGCCAAAGATATTCATCAACAATTCATCTTTGCACTACATGCCAAAGATATTCATCAATAATTCATCTTTGCACTACATGCCAAAGATATTTCTCAACAGTTCATATTTGCACTACAGGCCAAATATATTCATATCTCAAATATATAATCATTTTAGAATTTATATAAACAATAATTATAACCATGTTAATCAATTCATCTTTACACTTAAGCTAAAGATATTCAATTATAAATTCAATGGTCATGATTATATCAGCCAACAATTCAACTTTACACTACTGGCCAAAGAGAACCCATAGTCATGATCATACCAATAATTTATCCATCTTTACACTCAAGAGAAAGAGATTTTCAACATCAAGGTTATAAAAATGTTATATATGATAATAAAAATAATGTGATCAAAACATGGATTTAATTTCAAGAGCAATATTCATAAATCAACTATAATTTGGTTAGAAAAAGAAACCAATTTTGTCGTGAATAGTAACTTGTGAATAGTAACTCATGAATAGTAACTCGTAAATAGTAACTCGACACAAAAAGATAGAAATTCTACAATAAAATACATACCAATATTTCGGTATAATGATATTGAAAGAATAATATTTTTTAAGCTTATAAAAAATTTATTTTAATTGTTTACACTTTACTAAATAATGCATTTAATCATCCTAAAATGCCAAATTCATTAGATTTCATCACCAATAACCAAAAACCCTCATCAAAAATCTGCATATACGTCATATAGGATTCTCAAGCCATAAAATCCTATTTTTCAATTTTTTTACTTCACATAACATATTTAATTCATTTACTCATAACTAGTCCCTTTTCATGAAAAATACCAAATCAATGTAACTAATTTTTCTTTCCTGGGATTTAGCATAACATAGTCCCATATCGAACATATATTTTTCTCAGAATTTTTAAAACTCATTTACTATTTTTCATATGGCCAAAACAGCCGAATATTTAGACATTTATCATAAATTGTACTTTTATCCAAAAATTCCGAATTTCACAGAGTATACTCCTATCATATACATGTACTCCAAATAAAAATTTCATCAATTTTGGAGTTAACCACAAGGAGTTATAAGCGGTTACTTTTAAAATAATCTTTCCCCGTAAAATTCATAACTCTTAATCTATACATCCAAAAATCACCATTTTTGGACACAATCAATAAAACTCATCAAAATATCATTTTAAATTTTTTTCAGAATTTTCTAAAGGTTGGAAGAAGTAGGAACTGAAAAACATAACAACCCTTAAAATCCCTTACTATCCCTTACAATCCCTTACCTCAAAAGTGCAGTATTTCTGACTGGAATGCAAAGCCGAAGGAAACTTGCACTGAATATCAACTCTCAAAGTATCTAAATACTCATAAAATATACTTCATAATATAGAGAGAGAAAGAGAGAAAGCTTATGTTTCTGGTGTGATTTTCAATTCTAACTTAGCCCTCTATTTATAGGAAAATGTTAGCACGCCGAAGCAGACTTAACCTGCAACCTGATGGCTTTACCTGCTACTATTCCCACCCACCACATTTGAATAAAAATTTCAGCACATTTCTTCACCAACCAAGAGTGGGACCCACCAATTCTAGAATTTTTCACCAAAATGATTAACTCCGAAAATTCAATAATTTCTGAACCAGTCATCTCGTAAAATTCATAACAAATCATACGTTCATTTTTAACGGTTCAAAATTTGTGGACATATACTCAACTTATATATGTATAACATATCCAAATATTACCACATCCAACGGTCGGATTAAAAATTATAACCCTTGCAACATATCTCAAAAACTCTGATTTTTAATACCTCCATTCCGACAAAAATACTGATAAAAACCTCAACATTAACTCCTTCATTTTTAACCACAAAAATATATCCCTCATTTATATCCACATAAAATAAATATTTCCTTATCATATGAATCAATAATTAATTATTCACAAATAATATTACAGAATCACATTTATGACAACCAAGCCGTTCCCAGGAAAGAGGGGGCTTTCCAATAAGAATTTCTCCTTACTGACGCGCAATTAGGTGACCAAACCTCTCCTTAGACAGAACTTTCTAGACATTGCCAATAATGTTATCTAATAATATTATTCAAATAATATGAATTATTGATCTGATAATGGGAAATACTGTGCAGTGACAATTATTGAACAACAATAATATAAAATTTAAACGTAGCAATTATTGAATCAATAAAATAAAATATTGAACAGTAATTACTGTAATAATTATTGAGTAGTGCCTTCTTACGTAAGAATCAATAATTTCAAAAATACTGTGTAATACCGTGCGCTACTGTGCAATAACGCGTATTACTGTATTTTAACCACCGGGTATTCCAACAGTGTTAACGGTAACAACTACGCCGTTATTTGTAAAAACTCAAATTTATCGTTTTCTTCATCCGACAGTTATTCGTTATGGGGCCCACAAATAGCTGCGCCGTCGTACGAATATTCCCCGACAGAAAGAATATTCCACGACCAAACGAATATTCCCCGACAATAATGATTATTTTATAACCACTTGCTTATTTTGGAAAAAAATTTCACATTTCACCCATAACTTTAAACTTTTATCAATTTAACCATTTACTGAATAGTAATTATAAAAAAAATTGAATACTTTTATTTCATAAAATTCGGGGTCTTACACGCGGCGCCAAGCCCTAACCTTAGAAAATTTCTCTAAGTGTTAAATCAATTTGAGACGCTTACTTCCCGATCTCATAACTCCTTCGTTATAACTCGGAACGAGGTCGTTCCAAAGCCATTCTCTTCCTTATCTTACGTACTTTAATACTCCTCAGACAAAACTTCATTCTGAATCCGTTAACATGACATTTGATTGGCTTGATCTTCACCCTCCGTTCATTTTTACGCTTTTAATGTTCTTCGCTCGCTCGTCCGTAATTCGGTCTTCCGAACTCGGAACTCGTTCGTTCTTGAGTCCACGACTCACGTTTTCTATGTTCCCTTACTTCCTTATGAAACCCTACACGTTTGGGTTCATTTACTAACTTTCTAATTCTCATTCGTCTTTTACGAAAATTTCGCCATAACTTCGTTATAGCTACGTTTTAATCCGTTCTTCATGAACGTTTCTACCATTCCTAACCAAGCAATAAGCATCTAACTTATACGCGATGGTTTTAAACTTGTCCATCAACAACAATTAAACTACGATGGTTTTAAATGTGTCCATCAACAACATTCTTCGTGTTCTTCGCGTGTTCTTCGTTCGTTCTTCATTTAATCAATATTTTAGATTACGATTTCACTTTTTATTGGAATTTGATGTTATAGAACTCTATTCCTTACTTATTTCACCTAATCGTTCATATAATCCACTCGGATCGCTCAAAATCCTCACGAATCTTATACTTCCTTAAGAAATTTACAAACTAAACTTCTAATTCTTATTTCTTTATTTTCTTATGATTTCAACCATATGAAATCATTACTAACATCTTTTAATCCTTATTCTCATTAAGTTATGTTTTAAACATATTAAACTTAAAGAAAATATTAGAAGAGACTAGAGTTCGGATTACCGTTCTTCTTTAATCTTCTCCTGTCGGACAGAATTTTTACACGGGCTAGCCTTTCCTCCTCCTCCTCCTCCCATCCGAACTCTCTCTCTCTCTCTCTCTCTCTCTCTCAAGTGTCTTAGGATTTCCAAAATCCCAAAATAATGAAATGAGCTTCCTATTTATAGAAAACCAAAGTTAGGGGTAGTTTAGTCATTTCGCCCCCCTTAACCTCCTTACTATTCCAAACTTAGCCACCAAGTTTACTTAGCCTCCACATTTACTTAACCATTAAGTCTTCTTAGCTATTAAGTTTGGTTAGCACTTAAGTTTACTTAGCCCTTAAGTTTGCTTAACCCTTTACTTATAAGTACTTTACTTAGCCATTAAGCATAAGCACTTTACTTAGCTATTACTTAACTTATCCCTTACTTAGCCTTTAAGACTAAATCGTATTCTACGCATCTCATTCTCGTATTCTCTTCGTATATAGTTCGTACGATATTTGTATTATACATCGTAATAATCTTTGTACTATACTCGTATAATAACTAGTATTACACTCGTATTTCTCAAGCATAATAACCCTAATTATTATACGAGATCATTAAATTCTCGGAACTTACTTTTTCTAACCCTTAGGTTTTAAGTCCGCAGGCTAAAACTTCATTTTTGCCATAATTGAAATATTATTGAATATTCCATCACGTCTAAACATTTTACGTAATCAATAACTTCTCGGAATTTCAAAATAAATCTCCGAGCAGAAACGGATGAATAGTGCCTATTTCGTCTTTTTTCCCAAAAATATTTTTGTTCCCGAAAATTTTTTATTTTCGTCTTGAAAATTCTTATTCGATCAATCTAGCTCGTAGCCAGAATCCTCCCGACTTATAATCATCCTAGGTTATAGAACGATTAATAAACACGTAGCACAAAATAGTATTAATAAAAATTAGTTTTATTAATAATAATTCTTTAAACCTAAATTCTGGACGATCCGAATTTTCGGGTGTTCACAGTGGTTTTCAGAAATTCGAAGAATACATAAAAGTTAATCGGTAAAGGAAAGATGAAATATCCAAAAATATTTGGATTCTGAGAATCGCAGTTTTTAAAACTGTCGGACGAAACCTGAAAGACGGAACCACGAAACTTACAGGCTAAGTTTCGTGAATAGTAAGGAGGTTAACTAAGGAGGTGGAAATAGTAAACTTAGTATCTAAGTAAAGTGCTTATGCTTAAGGACTAAGTAAAATGCTTATAAGTAATGGTTAAGTAAACTTAAGGGCTAAGCAAACTTAAGGGCTAAGAAGACTTAATGGCTAAGTTAATGTGGAGACCAAGTTAACTTAGGGCTTAAGACTTGAATAGCAAGGAGGTTAGGGGGCGAAATGACTAAAATACCCATAACCTTGGTTTTCTATAAGTAGGAAGCTTATTTTATTATTTTACGATTTTGAAAATCCTACACTTTGAGAGAGAGAGAGAGAGAGAGAGAGTTCGGATGGGAGAAAGAAGAGGAAGAGGAAGAGGAAGAGCTTCCCCGAGTGCACGCTTTGTCCAACGGAGGAAGATTAAAGAATAGAGGTAATCCGAAAACCTAGCTTCTAATAAATTTTCTTTAAGTTTTCTATGTTAAAACATAACTTAATAAGAATAAGAAGTAAATATAGTTAGGAATGATTTCATATGGTTGAAATCATTCAGAAAAGAAGAAATAAGAATTTGAAGTTTAGTTTGTAAATTTCTTAAGGAAGTATAAGATTCGTAATGAATTAGAACGATCCGAGTGGATTATATGAATAAGTAAGTGGAATAAGTAAGGAATGATGTTCTATAACATCAAATTTCAATAAAAAGTGAAATCTTAATCCAAAATATCAATTAAAATGAAGAACGAACGAAGAACACAAAGAACACGCGAAGAACACGAAGAACGTTGTTGATGGACAAATTTAAAACCATCGTAGTATAATTGTTGTTGATGGAAAAGTTTAAAACCATCGCGTATAAGTTAGTTGCTTATTGCTTGGTTAGGAACGGTAGAAACGTTCATGAAGAATGGATTAAAACTTAGCTATAACGAAGTTATGGCAAAAATTTTGTAAAAGACAAGCGAGAATTAGAAAGTTAGTAAATGAACTCGAATGTATAGGGTTTCATAGGAAAGTAAGAGAACGTAGACAACGTGAGTCGTGGACTCAAGAACGAACGAGTTCCGAGTTCGGATGACTGAATTACGGACGAACGAGCGTTAAAAACGTAAAATGAATGAAGGGTGAAGATCAAGCCAATCGAATGACATGTTAATAGATTTAGAATGAAGTTCTTTCCAAGAGGTATTGAAGTACGTAAGATAAGGAAGAGAATGGCTTTGGAACGACCTCATTCCGAGTTATAACGAAGAAGTTATGAGATCGGTAAGTAAGCGTCTCAAAGAGGATTTAACACTTAGAGAAATTTTCAAGAACAAGGGCTTGGCGCCGCGGCGCCAGCCACGCCTTGTTATGTGGCGCTGTAGCGCCAGACCGGGGAGTCGGGTACTACCAACTTGCGCCGCGGTGCAAGGGTTAAAGGAGAGAGTGGCGCCGCAGCGCCAATGTAAAGAAAAAGCCAAAGATGAGCTTTTAACTGCTCAGCTCTTGGGGGGAAACGTAAGGGACGATAAAGAACATAATGTACAATTAATGTAACACTTAATCAAGTGAATTAAACATGTAGTAAAGGTTAAACGGAAATATTAAACAAGATTAAAAGACAGATTTTAGGTATGGGTTACGGAACAGATATTTGGGAACCGTAGTCACGATGAACGAACGTGAGGGATTGCTATGATTGTGATTCCTGAGACGTGGCGTGATGAGGGTAATGAATAAAATTTTGATATTATGTCATGATAATGAGAGATAAGTGTGAAGCGTATAGACGCTGTGAACGAAATGATTGTTGCGATGGACGATCAGTTTTAGCATACAACGATCGATATGGCTTCGACACTAAGAATGAGTAATGAACATGGGGTTCATGTAAGGTATAATGAAAGTATTAAATAAGATATGAATTATCAAGAAAACCGTAGTAAACGGTAATAAGATTAATGAAAGCTGAATGTGAGTGGGATAAGGAATGAATCCTGAGGTATGACATTTAGTTGCCAGAAAGCCGTAAAGAATAAAAAATTAATTTAACGAACATTAAGTTTAATGGTTCGGATAAGTTACGATAAGATAGGTTGTGGTACAATCGTAACCTTTGATGGTTGACATATGGGAGCTGGGATAAATAATTCCTTTAGAGAGCGAAGGTATATACAAAACTGGCAACCGATCTAACTCACTGTGATGGCAGTGTAGATGAGATAGGAACTTGTTTGTTGATTGTTTGTGGGAAACCACTCAGAGTACCATATGGACTACTAGCAAAGAAGCGACGTGTGCTGAGTCCTATAAAAGTTATAAGAAGAAGATAAGAATGTAAATCATCAAAGATGATGAACGTATTGAGTAAGACATCTCCGTATGTCATGAAGCCGTAAACTGGAAAAAGAAGTTAGTCGCGTAAATGTATATTGCAAGAACGCGAACCCTAAGAAGTAAAGTTAAGTAAACCAATGCGTAAGTCCAATATATGACTAATTGGTGTTTATGTTTTATCCTTATGTGTTATATAGAAAATGGGAATGAGCAGTTCAATGTAAGTTGTAACTATGTGTAAGGCAAGTTTCCTAACTTCATTCATATTACATGAAAGCTAGTTTCTTAAACTTCTCAGATGTTAAACTTGAGAAGTATTGTTTATGTGCATATGTGCAATGTATGTACAAGGTGGTAGTATGTATGAGGCCTTGTGCCACAATTTGAACATTTCGGTGTTTCTATGATATGAACTGTTATGTGATTGAGCTATTCAATACAAGTATGTTCTGTTTATACATGAACCGTTATTGTTAAGTCTGTGCTAATGATTCTAGCCAGACAGGATGTGTATGAAAAAGGTAGAGAAATGAAAGTATTTAAAAATGAAAGTGACTGATATTTTAAAATGATAGGAATCGAGACTATTTCTATTATTCAAACTGCTTCATAACCTTTGTTCGGTTATCGAAGTTCTAAAGGAACGATTAAACTCTTGAAGTTATGTGTTCAACTGTTATGACTTGCTGGGCAATTGAATGCTCACACTTGCTTTAAATGAAAAATATTTTCAGCAAACGAGGTTAGAAGAACTTAAAGATCCCGTAAATATCAAGCTGACGGTATCCACATGAAGTGCCATTCAGAATGTGACTAAGCAAGAAGATCAAGTGAAGACTTGTAATATAGAAAGATGAAATTGAACTACAGACTAGGGTAAGGAACTGTTATGTATCCTTGGTGGCTGATAAAAGTCACTCTTGTAAGATGAAATGAATAAGGTATTTATCATGATTTGTAATGAAAGAGGCTATAAGGTTTTAGAACTTGGGATTTGAGAGTGTATGCTGTTATATTTCAGTATATAATGATGTATGATGGATGAATGATGTACTCGTGACGTACGAAATCCGGGTGTAAAGATAGACTGGATTTCGGGGCGTTACAATTCCAATAAAATGTTTAGGTGAACGTGAGTTATAATTTATAGCTTACGCATGAGGTAAGGCAAGTTTCTAAACCTTACCTCTTTACATTGAGCAAGTTTCTTATCCTAAACTTTAATTAAGCAAATTCTCTTATTCCTAATCTTTATTCGAGCAAGCTATAATTCTAACGTTATTCAAGCAAGTTTTGAATTCTAATCATTGTTTAGTTATTCTAACTTGTTTATAGTTAAGCAAGCTTTCTTAAGTTCTATTCTTTTATGATAAATATAAATTCTTGAACTCAAATCTTTAATTGGGTTGTTTTATTTCATTTACTTAACGCAATTCGAAATATTATTGTTATTTTGAGCAAGTTTCATTCTAAGCTTGTTATTCCTTAGTACATGTTCATAACTTAATTCTTTTATCCCAAGATTATAGCCTTAGCTTAATATTGTTCAAGCAAGGTTTATCGTTTTATTCAATACTTATGCTTTTTAGTTGTTTCTAAGCATGAGTTTAATATATAGTTAGTTTACTTATGATTATTAATTGTTCCATATTATGTTATTATTGATCAACCGTAGTGTTATCAAACCTTATTGATTCAACTAATCCTTTAGTTGATGATCGTTAAACTCTAAATTACCCTTGAAGCTTATCCAAATCAAACTTCCTTTGGTGCGGACTTGTACTCTAAACGGAGAAGAACAACCTTATTATAGGGGTACACGATGCGTTTAAATGTTTGTACACAATACATGGTACGAAGGACTGATCCCCCTAAGTACATGAAGTCCCTATAGTATAATTGTTTAGGTTAAAGATGAAAGATTACTTGTAACCGTGGACATAGTTCGTGGTCTTATGACCCTCAGATATATTTCATATTTTGATTTCAGTTTTTGGTTATCATTGATTGAGTACTATTCAATTTTGATGAACCTATTCATTGGACGTTATTATTCTCTTGTTGATTCATTGCTATATTTAGTGAGCATTTGTTTTGCTCACTCTTGCATATATATACACTAATTGCAGCTAAAGTTAAGAAGGTCGATGAACCTACCACTAGCAAAGGAAAGGGAAAAATATGCAAGCGATGAAGACTTGTAATTTCATTTATTGTCATTATGATAGACTTTATATTTAATAATGTGATGTAATTATTTTATTTCCGCACTTGATTGATGTTTAAGGTTAGACAACTTGGGAGACTTTTTGATTGATGATGTAACCCTTTTAAAGGGAGGATTTCTGATTTAATTTTATTATATTTGGGTGGTTAGTTCTGAATGAATAGAAAGTGAACACCAAATCTTGTGGGAATGAAGTACCTGAATTTGGGGGTGTCACAATTATAATAATAATAAAAACAAAATTTATATAATATATATATTAACACACACACTTGATATATATATATATATATATATATATATATATATATGTGTGTGTGTGTGTGTGTGTGTGTGTGTGTGTGTGTATGTGTGTGTGTGTGTGACGCCCCCAAAATTAGGTATACATCACCCATCTTGAGTCGCCAGATACATGGTACAGAATTCAAATACAACTTAATAATACAACTGTCGTGTACAATACGACAGAACATAAACTGTGAGTTTGAATACAAATATTGTCTTCTAGAGAGTATCCATACTCAAAAGGAGTCCTCATTACAATTATTATCATACTATTATATAGAATAGTGAGGACTACTAATGCTATCATCTAGGACCATCACTCTGTTTCCCGACTAGTCCCAGCTACGTTCTTATTTCCTGAAGAGAACAGTGAAAGAAAGGGTGAGCTCAAGTAGCCCAGTAAGAAATATTATGACTAAGATAATGCAGAATAAATTATCATTAGTCTTCAACAATGTTAAACTGATAAAATATAATAAACATCAAGTTTAACTGCAGCGCAACCAACAATCCATTAAAAGAGTCAAGTAGAGAATAAAATCTACTATCTTTTATGATTTAAAAGATTTTTCATGACTTTTATCACTGAGACTCAGCTTAAAAAATAATTCACATCATCGAATCACCCCTGCACTACGGCCAAGGATATTTTTTAGTATCACGACCACGAATTATCCATGCACTATGGGCCAAAGATAATCGTGTTTTCATCAACGGTCCTGATCATGCCATAAAACAATTCATCTTTGCACTACGGCTAAAGAGAATCCATAGCCATAATCATACCAAAAATTATTCATCAATGCACTACGGGCCAATAAGGACTTTTTCCACATCATTTGTAACATTACGGTCATGATTACACCGAATAATCCCTGGTCATAATCATACCAAGTCCATCTATGCACTACAGGCCACAGATGACTTTCAACATAATATAACCATGACGATGATGACAATGATATAAGAATTCAATAAAACAAGTTCAACAATTAATTTATCCAGGAATTAACAACGTCCAAATGTCAATATGATACTTCTTTGTGGAGTAAAATTCAAGAATTCTTAGAAGAATATTTCCATGAAAAGATACTAGATGAAGCACAAATATCAAAGATATTCCACTAATTTCATGGAGTATAGAAGTCAAAGTTTTAACCAACTGAGTATAATAAAGAATGGAATAACAAAAGAAATCACCATGCATGCGATAGACCGCACAGACAGGTTATTCCAGCAGAATAATAAATAATGGAACCAGGTCCGGCGTAAAACGCACAGACAGGATATTCCAACAGAATAATAATAAAAATGGAACCAGGTCCGGTATAAAATACACAGACAGGATGTTCCAACAGAATAATAATAAAGACAGAACCAGGTCCGGCGTAAACGCACAGACAGGACATTCCAACAGAATAATAATAAAGACGGAACCAGGTCCGGTGTAAAACACACAGACAGGATGTTCCAACAGAATAATAATAAAGACGGAACCAGATCCGGTATAAAATACACAGACATGATGTTCCAACATAATAATAATAAAGACAGAACCAGGTCCGGTGTAAAACACACAGACAGGATGTTCCAACAGAATAATAGAAGAATGTCACCAAGTATAGGGTAGACCGCGTATACATGTTATTCCAACAGAATAATAAATAATAGAATAACAGAAGTTCTCTTCATGAATACAAAAGAAATAATACCCCTTACGAGTACAACAAATAATATCCCTTACTGTTTTAAAGAAGAACTGAAATAAAGAAGTAGTTAAGTAGCAGAATAATTTTCTTCTTTCTCTCTATAGTTTCTCTCTCTAGAGTTCAGTGAATTCGTAAGAAAATAATGAAGGAATGAGCTTCTATTAATAGAAAAATGGAATGCATAGTAACTAATCCATGAACGGTCCAGATTGATTTACTTTAATCTGACGGTTCATATTTAAAGAAAAATCTTTTAAATAAAATATAATATATTCTATTTATAGAATAACTTTAATAAAGTATTCTGTTTTATATAAAAAGATGTTTCTGTTTTATTACGTTAATAATACGAATAAAACAAAACTTCATTATCGCTAAATAATTCATATTATTAATTGACAATAATTGAATCAAACTGAGTGACTTCTCACGTAAGCCTCAATAATCAATACCGTATGCTACTATGCAACCACACGTATTACTGTACTTTTACTACCGAGTAGTTCAACAGTATTAACGGTAAAACTTTCGTCGTTATTTTCATAAAATATTTTTGTCATTTTCTTAATCCGACAATAATTTCGTTGTGGGGTCCACCAATAATTGTGCCGTCGTACGAATATTCCCCGACAATAATAATATTCCCCGACCAATCAAATATAATACAACAACTTGCATAGTTTGCAAAATTTATAAATACTACCCACAACTATAACATTATCTCAAATTCACACCATAATAATTAAAAAAATATTTCGAAAAAATTAAATCTTTATTCATAAAATCTGGGGTTTCACAATCTCCCCTCCTTATGAAATTTCGCCCTCGAAATTTACGTACGTACCTGGTATGCCGAACAGATGAGAACACTTCGTCAGATTCTAACTCTTGAGGTATAACCTTTGAGTGTTGAATACATTCCAGAATTTTAACAGGTACATCTTCATAAGTTAAATTATCCGTTATCTCGTCCGGTTCTAAATCAATAATGTAGTTCGGGTCGTCCACATGTTTACGTAACATCAATACGTTAAAAATGTTATGAACACGCGACATACTTGGCGGTAAAACAAGTCTATAAGCCACAGTTCCTGCTCGATCGAGAATTTCAAATGGGTCAATTAAATCGAGGGTTGAGATTTCCTCTCTTCATCGATTCTTGCTTCTAGAATAACGCCCTCTTGAACCTTCTTCTTCACATTCGTCAACTCTAAGTATGTAGCTTGAGCGGCTTTAACTTTATCGATTAAAGTCGATTCTAATCGTATATTCGTTATCTTCACGTGGGTCTCTAGAGTCTTTAACTCTATCTTCATCATTTGTAAGTTATACGAAATGGGTCTTTGTGTTAATAACATCTCACTCGCATACGATCTTCTACTCAAAGCGTCAGCTACCACGCTCGCACTTCTACGATGATATTGAATTGTACGATCGTAATCTTCGAGCCAACGTCTGTGGCGCATAATACATTCGTTTTAGTTGAAGAAATATTTGAGGGTTTAAGAAATAGGTTTTGTACTGGGGTCAATACAAAATTCAATTTCACGCTCTGGGGTAGGCTAAGAAGTCTTCACGAATACGTCAAGAAATTTATTAACAATAGAAATATCATTTAAAACTGTGACCCTCATCCAAGACTTGGATAACACGTCACATTGATACCTATCAACTTGCCATCGTCATTCACAACGTCTCCTACGGAAAGTCTGGCTTTGGTGCATTCCACATAAGGAAGTCATCAGCGAAAGGCTCGGGGCTCTTTACTTATGGCTTGATATGACAATGACTGACTTTAGTGGTTTGGTTACTTGAATTCGCATAATAGGTTGGTTAGGAATATGAAAGCTAACAACCTTACGAAAAGCATGATGAGCAGTTAACCAATCGTTTCCAAAAATCACATCAATGCAAGTATTTTCAAAGAGATAAGATTGACAGGTAACGTGAAAGTGTTGATTTGAACAAGATTAATAAATAGTGGAGGTAACGAATGTTTCTCCCAACTGAGTTTAAATAGATATATCAAAGTCTAACTTCTCCGGAGTTAAGTTCAAACATTGAACACATCTAGGTGAAATAAAAGAGTGAATAGAACCAGTATCTAACACGGTATAGACTTCACAAGAGTTTATGACTAACATACCCGTAATAATTTTATTCAGGTTCCTTGTCACGAAAAAAAATGCTCTCTTAAACTACCGGCTTTGGCTTGTCTGGGACATCCTTCGGCATCACTATCTCAGCTGGACTTGACTTCACAATACGACAAAATTGACCTAGGTGACCTTCTCTTCTGTAATTAAAACACGCTTTGGATTGCTGCGTACAGTTTGGACGGATGTGTCCCTCCTGTCTGCACTTAAAACATACGACCGGTGGTCGTTCTTCTTCCTTTGAAACGGGTGCTGGTACCGACGTCTTCATGTCATTATTGAACCTTCTCTTCTTGAAATGTCCATTCTTATTGTTTTGGCCATGATTACCACCGAAGTGGTTACCATTTCTGGCATGTTGATTCCCTCTATGCTTATTGTCGCCGCTTTGATGACTGTTATCACCGGTATTATTATTTTGCCAGCTGCTCTCTTTTGGTTGGGTTGACTCGTTATCGCGCTCCAATAACTGAGCCCTATTAACAACATCTGAATACAAACACAGTTTATGAGAAATAAGATATTGACGTATCCCATGCTTCAAACCTCTTAAAAATATCCGTGTCATTCTCTCTTTATTATCAACCAAGTGGGACGTAAATCGGGATAACTCGGTAAACTTGGCTTCGTACTGCGACACGGTCATGTTGTTTTGCTCTAACTTGATAAATTCTACCTCCTTCATGTGACGAATACTTTCGGGAAAGTACTTGTCATTGAACAGCTCTTGGAACTTCTCCTAAGACATCTTGAGTGCGTCAGGCTGGGTACGTTTTACAGATTCTCACCAGTGATCTACCTCTTCACGCAACATAAAGGTGGCAAAGGGAACCTTTTGCTCCTCGGAGCATCCCAAGACATCAAATATCTTGGTGATCTACTTTAATCACGTCTCCGCCTTAAGTGGTTCTGGCTTTCCCAAAAACTCCGGTGGTCCCAGCTCCTTGAATTGCTTAGCGGTGACCAACCGTGGGTTGCCATTGTTTCCTCCTGTATTATGAACAGGAGCCGTGTTCGCCTGATATTGCATGAATTCTAAAAAACTTCTAAACGTACCGTCGTTCGTCAATTGATCAGTGTTGTTGTTTACAGGAGGATTATCGCCATCCTGTTGCACATTGTCCTGATTATTGATCTGTGGTGACTCAACGGTCTCCTGTGCTCCATTGCTTATCTCAACATTTTCAGATGCCATTTTCAAATGCCGTTACAAAACAAGGGTTAATTAACGTATCACATATTATCTCTATACTCTGACCGACCAATTAAATACCAAATTAACTTAGGTAGGTCATACTAGCGAAGGAATTCCCCGTCTTTCCCCTCCTAGTTCTATTCTCACATCCTAGCCAGGGATCATATCCCTAAGCTCTGATACCAACTGTGACGCCCCCAAAAATAGGTATACATCACCCATCTTGAGTCGCCAGATACATGGTACAGAATTCAAATACAACTTAATAATACAAATGTTGTGTACAATACGACAGAACATAAACTGTGAGTTTGAATACAAATATTATCTTCTAGAGAGTATCCATACTCAAAAGGAGTCCTCATTACAATTATTATCACACTATTACATAGAATAGTGAGGACTACTAATGCTATCATCTAGGACCATCACTCTGTTCCCCGACTAGTCACAGCTACGTTCTCATTTCCTGAAGAGAACAGTGAAAGAAAGGGTGAGCTCAACTAGCCTAGTAAGAAATATTATGACTAAGATAATACAGAATAAATTATCATTAGTCTTCAACAATGTTAAACTGATAAAATATAATAGACATCAAGTTTAAATGCAGCGGAACCAACAATCCATTAAAAGAGTCAAGTAGAGAATAAAATCTGCTATCTTTTATGATTTAAAAGGTTTTTCATAACTTTTATCGCTGAGACTCAGCTTAAAAAAATAATCTACATCATCGAATCACCCTTGCACTACGGCCAAGGATATTTTTTAGTATCACAACCACGAATTATCCATGCACTACGGGCCAAAGATAATCGTGTTTTCATCAACGGTCCTGATCATGCCATAAAACAATTCATCTTTGCACTACGACTAAAGAGAATTCATAGCCATAATCATACCAAAAACTATTCATCAATGCACTACGGGCCAATGAAGACTTTTTCCACATCATTTGTAACATTACGGTCATGATTACACCGAATAATCCCTGGTCATAATCATACCAAGTCCATCTATGCACTACAGGCCACAGATGACTTTCAACATAATATAACCATGAGGATGATGACAATGATATAAGAATTCAATAAAATAAGTTCAACAATTAATTTATCCAGGAATTAACAACGTCCAAATTGTCAATATGATACTTCTTTGTGGAGTAAAATTCAAGAATTCTTAGAAGAATATTTCCATGAAAAGATACTAGATGAAGAGCAAATATCAAAGATATTCCACTAATTTCATGGAGTATAGAAGTCAAAGTTTTAACCAACTGAGTATAATAAAGAATGGAATAACAAAAGAAATCACCATGCATGCGATAGACCGCACAGACAGGTTATTCCAACAGAATAATAAATAATGGAACCAGGTCTGGCGTAAAACGCACAGACAGGATATTCCAACAGAATAATAATAAAAACGGAACCAGGTCCGGTGTAAAACACACAGACAGGATGTTCCAACAGAATAATAATAAAGACAGAACCAGGTCCGGCGTAAACGCACAGACAGGACATTCCAACAGAATAATAATAAAGACGGAACCAGGTCCGGTGTAAAACACACAGACAGGATGTTCCAACAGAATAATAATAAAGACGGAACCAGATCCGGTGTAAAACACACAGACATGATGTTCCAACAGAATAATAGAAGAATGTCACCAAGTATAGGGTAGACCGCGTATACAGGTTATTCCAACAGAAGAATAAATAATGGAATAACAGAAGTTCTCTTCATGAATACAAAATAAATAATACCCCTTACGAGTACAACAAATAATATCCCTTACCGTTTTAAAGAAGAACTGAAATAAAGAAGTAGTTAAGTAGCAGAATACTTTTCTTCTTTCTCTCTATAGTTTCTCTCTCCAGAGTTCAGTGAATTCGTAAGAAAATAATGAAGGAATGAGCTTCTATTTATAAAAAAATAGAATGCATAATAACTAATCATTGAACGGTCCAGATTGATTTACTTTAATCTGACGGTCCATATTTAAAGAAATTTTTTTTAAATAAAATATAATATATTCTATTTATAGAATAACTTTAATAAAGTATTCTGTTTTATATAAAAAGATGTTTCTGTTTTATTACGTTAATAATACGAATAAAACAAAACTTCATTATCGCTAAATAATTCATATTATTAATTGATAATAATTAAATTAAACTGAGTGACTTCTCACGTAAGCCTCAATAATCAATACCGTATGTTACTATGTAACCACACGTATTACTGTATTTTTACTACCGAGTAGTTCAACAGTATTAACGGTAAAACTTCCGCCGTTATTTTCATAAAATATTTTTGTCGTTTTCTCAATTCGACAATAATTCCGTTGTGGGATCCACCAATAATTGTGCCGTCGTACGAATATTCCCTGACAAAAATAATATTCTCCGACCAATCAAATATAATACAATAACTTACATAATTTATAAAATTTATAAATACTACCCACAACTATAACATTATCTCAAATTCACACCATAATATTTAAAAAAATATTTCAAAAAAATTAAATCTTTATTCATAAAATCTGGGATTTCACAATATATATATAAGGCTTAAATGTAAGACCACCAACTTTTATGAATAAAAATTTAATTTTCTCTAAATATTATTTTAAGTTATAAGGTGTGAATTTGATATAATGTTATAGTTGTGGGTAATATTTATAAATTTTGTAAAGAAAGCAAGTTTACATAAAATATTCGTTTGATCGGGGAATATTCGTTTTATCATGGAATATTCGTACGACGGCACAATCATTGGTGGACCCCGCTACGAAATTACTGTCGGATTTAGAAAGCGACATAAATAACATTTTATAAAAATAACGACAAAAATTTTATCGTTAACTGTTGAAATACCTGGTGATAAAAGTACAGTAATATGCATAGTTACATAGTAGCACACGGTATTGTACAGTATCTTTGATTATTGATGCTTACGTGAGAAGTCACTCAGCTTTATTCAATTATTGTAACAGTAGTTGATGCATAGTATCTCACATTATTGATTCAATTATTGATACGATATCATCTGCACAATATTTTATATTATTAAATAAATAATTGAGACAACAAAGTTATTCATATTATTATTTATATTATTGACAATGTCTAGAAAGTTCTATCGAGAAAAGTGGTTTGGTCATCTAATTGCGCGCCAATAAGGAGAAGTTCTTATCGAAAAGCCCCATCTTTCCTAGGAATGATTTGGTTGTTAATATTGTAAGTTATAATATTAATGATGAATAAATGTTATTAAAAATGTGATTAGTGAAGCCAAGTGAATTGAGATAAATAGTGGGGTTTTTTATGAAGTATTTGTTATAAATTTAGCTTATTACATGGACCCCCACTTACTCATTTTTCAAAATCGTTGGGAGAAAGTTATCTCAATTTTGTTTTATTACTTATATATATATATATATATATATATATATATATATATAAGTTTTGTTTTTATTATTATTATAATAGTAATAAAACAAAAAGCTTTTTTTATAAAACAGAATACTTTTTATAAAGTTATTCGTTTTGTTAGATTATAAACAGAATATATTTTATTTTATTTAAAGTTTTCATTTTATTAAAATATTGTAAAGTATAGTGCTACATAGTAAAAATCAGAAAAATCAGTTTTCGCCCATGATTCTTCCCTACTGTGCATCCAAATAGTATCCTGTCATTCTCCTATAAATAGGATGCTCAATTTAGAAAAGAAAAACACACCAGAATCAGAGAAATCTTCTTCTATAATATTGAGCGTATTTCTTTTAAGTTTAAAGAAGCTTTGAGTGTAGAAAACAATACAAGTTTTCTTTAAGAATATATCTGTTATACCAGTCAGAAATACTCTCCTTTTAAGATAAGAAGTATTATTTATTTCATATTCGCTTACGATATTATTTTTCGTATTCCTAAGAAAAAAAATTTCGTTCAATATTCGTAAAGAATATTATTTTCGTTCAATATTCGTAAGAAATATTATCTTCGTTCAATATTCATAAGGAATATTATTTTCGTTCAACAGTTGTAAGGGATATTGTTTTTGTTCAATTTTCGTATGAAATAATATTTTCTTCCATACTCTATAGTATGTAAGTAATATTATTTCGTTTCACAATCCTAATACTACACTTATTTTGATAAGTATTGCTTCTACACTCCTTAAAATTAGTAGAATATCCTTGAAATTTGCGCTTTATCTAGGATCGTTTCACAGAAATATTTTTCTGAACACTCTTGTTAAATTTTAAATTTTTCATGCCGGAGTACTATTCATACATACGGCACTATTCATACATACAGCACTATTCATACATACGATACTATTCATACATACGGTACTATTCACGGGGTACTATTTATGAAGTACTATTCACGGGATACTATTCACGAAGTACTATTTACGGGTTACTATTCACTCGGGTACTATTCACCCGGGGTATTATTCACGATAAAAATTAAATTTTTTTATGTCCAAATTATTTTTGATACATGAATATTATTCTTGAATTTTACTCCACAAAGCAGTTATCATGTTGACAATTTGGACATTCTTGAACTCTGGATAAATCGATTTATAAATCTTTAAAATTTATCATTGCTCTCACTTAATTGAATTCTTATATCATTGTCATCATCCTCATGTTTATATTGTGATGAAAGTCATCTTTGGCCCGTAGTGCATAGATGGATTGTTGATTGGTATGATTATAACCAGAAATTATGCATCGGTATAATCATGACCTGTAATGTTAGAAATGATGTGGTAAAAGTCCTCATTGGCCCGTAGTGCATTGATGGACAGTTGTTGGCATGCTCATGGCCATTTGTGATAATAACGAATATTCTTTGCCCATAGTGCTTGGATAATTCGTGGATGTGATACTAACGAATATCTTTGGCCCATAGTGCATGGATAATTCGGTGATGTGGATTATTTATTGAGATGTGTTACAACGATAAAATATTGATGATGCACTTTTAAATCATAGAAGATAGTAGATATCATGCTCTACTTGACTCTTCTAATGGATTGCTTATTCCGCAAAATTGTTGTCTATTATATTCTATCAGTTTTACATTATTGAAGGCTAAGGATAATTTATTATGCATTATCTTAGTCATAATATTCTTTACTGAGCTAGTTGAGCTCACCCTTTTCTTTCATTGTTCTCTTCAGGGAATGAGAATATAGCTAGGACTAGTCAGGGAATGGAGTGACGGTCCAAGATGGTTGTTATAGTAGTTCTCACTATTCTATAAAATAGTGTAAAAATAATTGTAATGAGGACTTTATTTGAGTTTGGATATTGTCTACGAAACAATATTCATATTGAAACTCAGTTATTATATTGTCGTATTTTGCACGACAGTTATATAAATTAAGTTTGTATTTAAATTATGTATCATGTAGTTGGCGACTCAGAATGTGTTATGTATACCTATTTTGGGGGCGTCGCAGTTGGTATCAAAGCTTAGAGATATGATCCCTGGCTGAGATTTGAGGCTAGAACTAGGAGGGGAGAGACGGGTAAATCTTTCGTTAGTATGACCTACCTAAGCTTATTTGTTATTTAATTGGTCAGTCAGAATATAGGGATAATATATGGCATGTCAATTAACCCTTATTTTGTGGCAGTGTTTAAGAATGACATCTGAAAATATTGAGATAAGCAATGGAGCACATGAGACCGTTAAGTCACTGCCAATCAATAACCAGGATAATGTGCATCAGAAAGTCAATAATACCCATGTAAACAACAACACCGACCAAATGACGAATGATGGTATATTTAGGAGTTTTTAAGAATTCATGCAAAACCAAACGAGAAAGACTCATGTTCAAAATGCAGGTGGAAATATTGGTAACTCATGGTTGGTCACTGCTAAGCAATTCAAGGAGCTGGGACCACTAGAGTTTTTGGGAAAGCCAGAGCCACTTGAGGCAAATACGTGGATTAAGCAGATCACCAAGATATTTGATGTCTTGGGATGCTCAGAGGAGCAAAAAGTTTCCTTTGCCACCTTAATGTTGCGAGGAGAGGCAGATTACTGGTGGAAATATGTAAAACATACTCATCTTTCCGCACTGAAGATGTCTTGGGAGAAGTTTCAGGAGTTGTTCAACGACAAGTACTTTCCTGAAAGTATTCGTCACATGAAGGAGGTGGAATTCATCAAGTTGGAACAAAACAATATGACCGTATCGCAATACGAGACAAAGTTTATGGAGTTATCCCGGTTTACATCCCATTTGGTAGATAATGAGGAGCGTATGACGCGAATGTTTCTGCGAGGTGTAAAGCCCGAAATTCGTCAATACCTTATTTCTCATAAACTTTGTTTATATTCAGATTTTGTGAATAGGGCTCAGTTATTGGAGCGCAATAATGAGTCAACCCAACCAAAAGACAACGATCAACAACACGATAATAATCGTACCGGTGGCAACGGCAATCGAAACAATGATAACCATTGCGGAGGAAATTATCATGCCAGAAATGGTAATCATTTCGGTGGTAATCATTGCCAAGATAATAGGAAAGGTGAACTAAGTGGGAACAACTTTAAGAAGAGAAGATTCAACAATGATAGAAAGACATCGACAGCAGCACCAGCACCCATTTTCAAGGAAGGAGAACGACCACCGGTCGTATGCCACAAATACGGAGAGGAGAGACACATCCATCCAAACTGTACGTAGCAACCCAAAGTGTGTTTCAATTATGGAAAGGAAGGTCATTTAAATCGATTTTATCATGCAGCGAAGTCAGGTACAGCTGGGATGGTGACACCAAAGGTTATCCCAGATAAGTTAAAGTTGATAGTTTAAGGGAGAACATTTTTTGTGACTTCCTAAAAACCGAGGAACCCGAACGAAGTTATCACATGTAAGCTAATCATAAACTTTTGCGAAATCTATATGATGAGTGGGTTTTATACCCATTAATTGAGTACATTTGAGCTTAATATTTTGGAAGTTTTTAAGGGTTTGTGTCTATTCATGCATGTTTTATGTTGTTTTGTAGGAATTGGGACAAAAGTTACTTGGATCGACGTTTGGGGTTGCTATATTCGCATTTTCGGCTTGCTATTAACATAGCAGCCACTTAAGAGCCAATTTCTTTATTGCTCCAGCCCATATTTTGAAACACTCAACGAATGAAAGTTGTAGATCTACGTCTCCTCTTTCTAGAACATCTTGAATCATCGAAATTGGAGTTCAGATGAAGAAGTTATGGCCATTTTCCCAAAGGACGTCAGAGTAGAAAATTTCCAAAAAAAGACCCCCGTTGAGGTGGACATTATACACATAAAACCCCCACCGGGGCGGGGGTACTGAGGCAAAAATAGAAACACCCCCCGTCGGGGAAGGCCTAGTTAGTAAAAAAAAAACCCGTCGGGGCGGGGGTGTCGGGAAGAAAAATGAGTTTTATAGAAATTGAGTTCAAGAAGGATTGGTTCGAGCTAATTGATTAAGGACACTTCTAGGAGGATTAAAAGACATATGAAGATGCATATAAAAGGAGGAGAATCACCAGGATTAGGCAGAGAGGATTCTATTAGATTAGATTAGAGTAGATTAGGACAAAACCCTAGTTCTTATTAGTTTTGGAGATTGAAGCAACTTGGAGACCATTGAAGATCAAGAGCAAGAGCTTGAGGAAGATGGAGATTTGCTGATAACAGATTTATTCTTCACTCTACTCTTATTTTTGTCTTTTCATGTTTATTCAATTGTGGATTCTTGGTTTTAATTCATTAATCATGAACTAAATCTTTTATTTAAGATTACAATGGAACTTATTGCATAATTTATTTTTAGTATGCTTCTCTATTAATTATTGTGATTATTCTTGGATTGTCTATTATGGTATGTGTTTATTGCTTAATTGCCTAGCTAACAATTACCATTATAATTTATATGAACTCGAGAGATGAAGTATAGATTTAGATCTGACCAAAATAGCATATGATTGTGTTTTCTGCATGGCGTAGGAATACATAATTTATGGCTAGGATAGAGATATACCTATACATCGCATGTAATATGATAGATAACTTGTGCTTAAAATCCTTTTAATTTTAATTCACATAGAGATATGGTGAATTAGTTAATTATGGTGTTCTTCTTAATTCTATCAACCGTGGATTTAAGTTGATTTGAGTATGATGCACTGAGATATGGTTATATTTACTTATGTGCTCTTGATTAACAATTCAGAATAGTGAACATAATTGATAAGAAGTGTATTAATTTAAGTGAAGCAATAAGTGAAGTTGTGATCTTAATTATCCATAATCTGATTTTTAATTAGTGGTAATTAGAATTAGTGTAATTAAATAATTTAATTTATAATCTTAAATTGCTTATTTAAATAAAATTAGTTTGGTTAAGAGTTAGTATTTGGTAATTTGTATTAATAATTTCTCATGAGAACGATACTCTACTTTCACTTTATTACTTGTTGACCACGTATACTTGCATGTTGTGTGTAATTAGATTTTACCCAACACTATAACGATCAAGAAAATTTATGATTTTGTAATTAATTTAAATATTTATTGAATTAAATAAATATTTTATAAAATTTATTTATTGAGAAAAATAAATAATTGATGAAATTGTGGTGCAATAATTTAGTTAAGTGTGTACGATAACTAAATTGATTAAATTAATTTATGGTAATTTTATTATTTGAAAATTTGATTTAATGAAATAATTAAATTGAATAAATTGTTTGATATTTAAGGAAATAATTAAATAAAATAGAATGATGTTCTAGTCTAATTTAATAATAAATTAGATGTATAATAATTTATTAATCATAAGTATAATTATAATAAAAAATTATTATTATTATTATTATTATTATTATTATTATTATTATTATTATTATTATTATTAGTATTATTAGTATTATTATTATAGTTGTAAGTAATTTAAATTAATTAAATTAAAAGTGTGACACATGAAATCATATAATATAAGTATTATCAAAATAAATTGAAAGTAGGGGAAATTTTGTAAACCAAACACAGCCTTATGGCTTTGGCCTAACGTAATTGATAGACGCTTTGCTTTGTTAACTGACGTACGTGGGAGTCAGTTTAGCCAATTTATATCTACGCAAATTTTTTAATGCTAGGTTCAGAGAGCTTGGAGAGGAAAGGAAAACACAGTGGTTTGAGAGAGAAATCTTTGTGAATTGGTCAAGAGGAAGAGAAGGGTTTGCTAATCATTTTGCTAAATCAAGGTATAATCTATTCCTAATTTTAACTCTTAATTTCGGTAGTATTTATTCTATATGATTTGGAAATTTCGTTGGATTGTTGTATATATATGTACATATAGTTGATAGAAATTGTTAATCATCATATATGAGTGATATTTGATTATCAAATACATAATATTGGGTTTGAAGAAGAAAAGTAAATAACAGTGATATGTTTATGTGATATGGCTTAGTAAGTCCAAAATTCGATGTCCAATACTTGCTGTAATCTGCAAATTGGTGTTAGATTGTGATAATATGTCAAGAAATGAAAATAACGTAATTTGAATTATGTCAATTGGTTAAGAACGAAGTGTTAGTAATTGAATTCGCTAAAAGTGTTAAAAGTAAAGAAATTGGAAAAAAGAAGTGGTTTTGATCCTTCAAAATTGATTATATATAATGTTATGTAGTTAGATGATGAATTGCATGCTTATTGATGTTCTTACAAAGTTTGAGTTGTTAGGCTTTGAGAATTTCTGTAGAAATTAAGAAATTGGAATTTTTGGCTTAAGAGCAGAGTCTAAACTCGTATTCTGCAAAAATGTTTCTGGCGCCGAGCGTGGGCGCGCTGCCGCTGGGCGCGGGCTCATCGGATACAAAGGGTGTCATGGCGCGGTCTCGCCAGTGGTCAGTCAGACCCAGTGTTGAGCTGTTAACAGCATAGCTTTGGAAATGCTAACTTAACTTATTTTAATGACCCTAAAACATGTTATAAGACATAACAACATGTTGTAACCACAATGTTGAAATAATAAATTATGAACTAATAAGTTGTGAGAGTTTGGAATGTGATGTCATGAAAATTGGAATTTGTTTTGCAATCACTATGTGGTGTACTATAATATAATTGAGAGTTAAGTTTCATGGTATGTAAATGATTAGGATAATCAGACCCTAAGATAAAATTATAGACTTGGCTAAAATTAGAAATAAACCAATGAAGTTAGTTTTGTTATAACTAATTGGCATTATGATCTTAATGGTATATGTAGGGTATTTGACAAATGTAATTATACTTGTGTAGCTTACACACGAGGCAAGTTCCCTAACTTCATTCTCTTTATAATGAATGCAAGTTTCATAGCTACGTTATTTGTTGATGTCAAGCAAGCTTTTTATTTCTAATTTATCATTTTGCAAGTTCCTAAATCTTATATTAAAGTTGAGCAAGCCTATTGATTCTATCTTGTGTATGATTGTGCAAGCTCTTGTAATCTAATTCGTTACATCGAGCGAGTTTCACTTTCTTAATTCTTATTCTTGTTATTCAACACATATACTGTTTAAATTCATTGATTCAAATAAGATTTTCCTAACTCTTTTGGATATAGTACTTTGCATATATATACCATGTTTATTCCATTGTATATTGTCAGTATTCGATCTTTGACTTAGATATCATTGTTCAATTCTATATTATTGTGACGAACCTTTGAGTAGCAAGCAAGTTCTTATTGATTGGACTAATCTGTAATTGAATAGTGTTCTAAAATTCTAGAACCACTGATAAGCTAGTTCCAAACTAAACTTTCTGTAGTGCGGAAATTCTAAAGTCAAGCTGAGATGAACAACCCTAATATAGGGGATTTTGTATGCATTAGCGTTTAGATGTTTGTGCACAATACATGGTACAAAGGGCTGATCCCCCTACGTACGTAAGGAATTCTGTATAGTCTCAACAACTGTTAAGGTTGAGGTAGTAATACCTAATTACCAGGGACATAGTTCGTGGTCTTGAGACCCTCAGATATAAATCTTGAGTTGTTCTCTATTCTTGATTCGCTGAACAAGTTCCCTGTTATCTAGTAACCATTGTTTTATCTCATACTCTTACTATTTTTATTCTTTATATTAGTGAGCAATTGTTTGCTCACTCTTGCATTTAAACACTGTAGCTAAAGTCGAGAAAGTCAATGAGCCATCTTCCAGTAGGGGAAAGGGCAAGATGTCCAAGTGTTGAACATTTATGTTAATTTATTTGGATGAATTATGTTATAAGACTTAATTTATTTTGAGATCTATTCAGCAAACTTATGTAATAGTTTAAGGTTAAATTACCTGCGATTATTTTTATTGATATAACCATTTAATGGGGAAGATTATTGCTTAAGTTATTTAAGTTATGTTTTATCCTTTATTATGGATAGTTAGATGTAATTATTTTGGATAGTGAGTATAAGTGTATGCATGTTAAGTATAAGTGTATATGTGTGTTAAAGCTTGGACTGAAAATAGGAAATGAAAAGCTCAACCTTGGTCTGACAAAGGGACAGCGCGCCAGCGCCGTCCCTAAGCCTAGACAGGGCGCAGCTGCACCATTCTGCAGTCTAGAATAGGTTCTGTTTTTGATCTGATGTTTGAAGCATTCTTATATGATTACTTTAATTTGTAATATATGACCAACATGCTATGTAATATATAGGAAGCATGCTAGGTGATAGAGATGAATGATAATTAGAATTTTTAAAAGTTAAGTCCAAAGGAATACTTTTAAGATATAAAGCAACGATACGTTGTTTGAATTTGTAATATGATTTGTGCTATTAAAATATAGGATATGTGATGTGGTATGAAGTTATAGCTAAGTTAGACGTTTATGTGTACGCTTGAATTTACGTATATGAGTTTTAAATGTGTCGAACACATAACAAGTCAAGTGTGTGATAGATATATTTATGATTGTTGATGTCAAGTACAAGTGGTAAAGGTATACCTATACGTACCTAGCTATTCCAAGAATATGATGAGAAAGTGAAATGTAGGTTTTACGAACCTAGTTAGGAAATAATGTAACATTGTTATTACATTGAGAATGCATGAAATATGTTACTGATGGATATGAATCCATGATTATATAACTATGTAGGAATACACGAAGTGCAGATAAGCGTTAAGCAGTTAAGTTGTAGTTCATAAACTACGAATCAGGCAAGTCTTTCAGTTCCTATTTGATATATGAATTCGAAAACTGTTAGTTGAGCTATATTATGCCATGAGAATGTAGATGTATATATATGAAATGCATATGAGATATATATGAAATGTGAAAGTTGATCTTTGATGATATACTTGTGAAGTAAACCTCTATGCCTGTTATGTGAGAAGTAACATGCATAGTAAATATTAATTGATTATGAATGCATGAACTGAATATGCTATTATATGCTATGTGCTGCATGAAAACTGTTAGAATTGCAGGGTTGTTGAACTCACACTTGCAAATAACCACTTTTGCAGGTTAAGGACTCACGGTAAAGATTACGTGATACTTGATTGATAAAGTTCAATAGTAATGAAGGAGATTGGTTTATTTATTTAATTATATACCCTTGAACCATGTTTAGGTTCTAGGAGATGTACGTGATAGTAGTTTATGATATGTAATACATGTTAAGTTGTACTATGTGATACATAGAGGGATCCGAATCGAGATGTAAAAATTTATACAGTAATTCGAATAGATGAATCATAATGTAATTTGATTTAATGCTATGTAATTGATTCAAGTTAAGTAATCAATAAAAGATTTATTTTTCAAAGGAGATTGAAAAAGTTTAAATTATTTCGCATATTTATATAACATCAATTATGATGTAAGACAGGAAAGGTAAATGACCAAGATTTGAAACTTATAAAAGTTTGGGGTCATTATACAGATCCTGGAAAGGGAAATAATTTATATTCTAAATTGTAATAAGAAAAGTTATATTCATTAAGTTAAGAATAAAATATATAAATAGTTTGATGATAGTAGTATCGTGGCGAACCGGATCTGTAGTTCGAAGGGACTCGAATTTGGGGGCATCACAGGTTGGTATCAAAGCTGTAGGTTATAAACTTTAGGTAAGTGTACCTTAGGCTATAACCTGAGAGAGAGAAAGAAAGATAAAGATTAAAATATATAAGCAAGGATTCAAAAAAGAATCTTGAAGTATCTAAGAGAATGAGAATTCAGGAGTTTCCTAACTCTGATAATAAAAATGTTAAGATGATGTTTATAAGATGAAGATGACAAAGATAATAAGAATGAACTCGAGTGGAGTTTAGTTGATAATAGGGAAAGAATCCTAAGGTAAATTGATGATCACTACGTGATCAGAATGAGCTATGAAGTGATAAATAGTCTGTAATGACTAAGTGTGTATAGCTTAATGCTATAAGAGAATGTACTGTGAAATGGTACGATGTGAACTCATGAGGAGTTGTATGTGATGAGATACGAAGAATTCGTATCGAGCAAAGAGCAAGTTAAGTGTGAGATAGATTTAGGTGGGATTTCAATTAAGGACCCATGATAGCAGTTGAGTTGTATAATTTCTTGTTATGGGTGGGGGATTATACTGGTGTAAAAACCACTTAGTTTCTGGCACTGATAATCATTGAAATGTCTGTGTCGCGCTATTTGCTATATACCTGTTGAGAAGGTGATTCTTTTCTCATGTGTAAAATAGATAGATAGGTTATAGTTAGAGAATATAAGGTTAAGTTGCGAGTTCTTAAAACTCATACTTATGGTACGTTCGTGACTCATAATTATATGAAATATTTTTGAACCCCTCAGCGAATGGACGCCTATGGTCTGACTAGGATAAGTTCTTAAACTCATATGATTGTGGCAAGTTCTTGGATTTCCAAAGTGTGGTAAGTTTGATGAACTATATCAGGTATATATATGTTATGAAATTAGAAATTTTGGTATAGTGAGCATTGATGGTTTTAGAGATTGATAGAATGAAGCAATGGAGTAAAGATTGAAGTTGATGGAGAAACATGAATTTTCTAAATCTTCTAGCTCTGCTAGATTTTTAAAATTTATTGACTTCGTGCTGAAGTTGCACTTCTATTTTCTTGAAAAATATTGGATCATGTAACAACCCGATATTTTCTACATAAATAAATAAGAAATTTTGCGTATAATTTTTTTTTTTTTTTATTTTAAGGATGAGGATCTGTATAAGATAATATATATGTATTTATGTGGTAAATAAAAATATATTTATTACATAAATGTTTACAAATAATTTTATTTTAGAATTATTGATTTTTATAAAGTATATTCCTATAATAATTAATTTATAGTAGAATTGCTTTATTAACTATTTTCCATGAAAATATAATCATATATTATTTAAATAATATATGGAGTGATTTTTAGAATAAATATAATAATTATTTTATTATATGAATTTTAGTACAAATTATTAAGTTAATTATTTTACCTTAATTATTAAGGTTAAATATGAAGAATAAATCAGATATAGAATCCAAACCTTAATTTTGGATTATTGTCAAGGTATGATAATAATAATATAATATTAATTATATTTTTGATTTTTCAGTGCTATTAATATGTACTGTATTTTCGTATTGATAATGGTATGTCAATTACGGTGTATTATGACCAAACCCTATTAATAATGTTAAACCGTAATTTGAGATCCAAATTAGAGTGCGCGATTGTTTTATAAGTGTGTTAAATAGTTTATGTCGTGTATTAAATGTATTAATTAGGTAACCCTAATTAATATTTCTAAAACCCTAAATAATTTTTGGAGATGAGGAACCCTAATTTAAAATTTAAATTAGAGTTCGAGATTGGTTGTAATTATGTTAATGTGTTTAATTAACAAGTATTAGATTTTATTGTTAATTATGGAAAACCTAATTAGCAATTTAAAACCCTAAATATCTAGAACCCTAATTTGATAATTAGAAAACCTAATTATAATTTGGTAACCCTAATTACCAAAAGAATAAATCCTAATTGCTATTTTAACAATGTTAATGATAATTATATGATATTAAACCCTAATGTTCCTGTATAGCGTAATTAGAAAATTAATCATAATTAGAAAACCCAAATTTCAAAATTTTAGAAACTAAAAGTTATTTAATTTTTATTTTTATTTTATTGTGCAAACCCTAATTGCAATTTTAGAAATTCTTTTTGTGCTAAACCTTAGGGTTAAACCCTAAGAGTCAAACCCTAAGGATTTGCAAGGATTACATAGTTGCCCTTAAATTCATATGGCCAATGACCTTTTTGCCCCTAGTTGTATTATTTTGGCTAACTAGTAGGGTTTGACATTAGGAGGAGTTGTTCACCAAACTCAACCACTCCCTTGACTTTAAATGGATAGCATTCAAGCTCTTGTACCAGCCATTCATGCATCTAGCAAGCTCTATATATAGATTGAGAGAGAAAAGTTTATTTTTGTTAGCCATTTTTGTACCAAACACCCAAACCTTTTCTCTCCACCCAAACCCACGAAATTTGTAAGTTTTATAGTCCCAAAACACAGCCCCACGTTCACCATAAACAGATCAGCAACACAAAATCAAAAATTTCTCAAAGAAAGGTATAAAACCCTAGCATAATTTCTGTCCATCGATTCTATGTTAGATGTTAGTTTTTATTGTTAAATTATGTTGGTTGTAGTCCATTTTGACGATCTGGGTTGCTAAATGTTGGATCCATAACATTTAGAAGCTCGAATTTATGTTTTTCAAAAATCTGGAAAATTTGTTCTTGGTGGTCTGACAACGAATGTCAGACCTTATATCTCTGTGATCTGTTACGAATTTTGTGTTTTGAAACTTTGTAGTTGTAGTCTGATATGTTCTCTTGGATCTGGGTTGGAATCAGGCTTAGATCGTATGTATATTGCAAGTTATGGAAGGTCAAACTGCGTTGACCGACCATGACTTGCAAGGTTTCTGGGTAACCCAGAACGTGATTAGCAGCGTCTGACAACGTTTTCTAATGCCTTAATCTGTTCAGTTATATAGGTATTGTTACGTTTGTTGTATTCAGATTGTAGTATGTTGTATAGACTACAAGTTTAAGGTTTTAGATCGCCTAAATATTAAATGAATGGAACTCAGTGGCTGGTCAAACCAGGCCAGAAGATTATGAACTGAGTTTTCTGGGTAACCCAGAAAACTCAAGAACGTACACGATCTCTGACAACGTTTGACCAGCATATAAGTTGCGATTTTGTTGTTGTTTTCTTGTTTTTATGTATTGTATCTCTACTATTACATGTTGTCTACATACTGCAAAGCTTAGATCACAAAAGCAATACCTAAATCAGAAGTTATGGGAACCCAAAAGTGAACAGTCGACCTGTTCTTCATTTCTGGGTAACCCAGAAATGAAGAACAGCCTCTGACAACACTTTTGGAGGCTCAGATCTCCTTGGTTATAGGTGTTATAAATATTTTTGTTACTGGATCTTGTAGTCTTACAGTAACACTACACGATCTGATCAACAAATTGCCCAGAAACACATCACACACGAATTTAATCTTGGTCAAAGTAGCTAGCCCGGTCTCTGACTTGATTTCTAGGTTTTGCTTGAAGAACACCAAGAACACCTATAGCGACGGTTCTGTCGCTATAGGTGGTCTTTAGCGACAAATATTATTTATTTTTCTGGAAATTAATAAAAAAATAGAAAAATTAGTTTTCAATTATTAAAAATACAAAATAAATTATTAAAAAATATTTTAAATTCCGAAAATTAGTTTTTAATTATTTTAAATATATTTCATAAATATTTAATATTTTTGAAATATTAAAAGTATTTAAATTATTTAATTATAATATTAAATAAATTATTTAAAAATGATTTTATTATTTGAAAAATCATTTAAAATTATATTATGATATAAGAAAATATTTTAAGTTATTTTTAATGACTTTAAATATTTTGTGATAAATTTCATTAATAAATTGATATTAATGGTAATTAATTTATTTACTAAATAAATTAAATAAATAAATTAAAAATGATTTTATTAGATTAAAAATCATTTAAAATAATAATAAGGTATTTAAAAATATTTTAAGTTATAAAATATAACTTTTAATATTTAAATATAAATTTCATTAATTAATTATTATTAATGATATTAAAGTTATTTAATAATTTAGTTTAAAAAAATGATTTTAATATTATAAAAAATCATTTTAAATGAAAATAAAGTGTTTAAAATATTTTAAGTTATAAAATATAACTTTTAATATTTAAAGGATAATTTCATATTAATGATTATTAACTTATTATTAAAAATAGTAAATTTATTTAATAATTATATTAAATAAATAGTTTAAAAATAGTTTTATTAATTTAAAAATCATTTAAAAGGATATAAATGAATTAAAAATATTTTAGGTTATGAATAATGACTTTGAATATTTTGATAAATAGAACATTAATACCTTAATATTAATGGTAATTATTTAGAAATGATTTTAAATGTTTTAAAAATCATTTAAGGGTAATATTAATACTTTAAAAATATTTTGAGTTATTATAAATAACTTTAATATTTTGGAAATGATTTCATTAATAGTTTAATACTAATTAAATATTAATGATAATAGAATTGATTAGTATTTAAATCATTTTAATGCGATTCCGATGTTTGAAATTTCGTGATAAATTATAATAAATATTTTAAAATTATATTAAGTCATTTAAAAATAATATGACTGATACGTACAGATATTGAGTTATAGAATAGAGTCTTAGACTCGATAATTATCTGATAAAGTTGTCGGTACACCGACATGTTTCAAAAATTGATTTGGACTTAGATAATGTGATTAGATAAGTGATTATTTGTGATTCAATGGTTGTTAAACCTATGTGCCAATGTGATTAGGGTATGTGCTAACTGCAATAAGCAGTGTTATGTGTTATAGTATATTATTCTAATCGAACGAATGATCTGATTAATGATAGGTCGTGAGATAAGCGATAAATCTAAATTACAAACTGTAAACAGCGCTTCAGGCAAGTATCTAACCTTTGCATTTTCTTTATGCAATGGACATGAGTAAGAATGTTTCTAAACTATATTATTACTGTACAGATTATTAACCTTATATTATATTCGCTCATTGCTTATCAACATGTTAGTATATGGTAATTCAGATATATATATTCTGTTCGTTAATTTCTGTAAATGGTTAAACAAGTGTCTCCACTTGGATAATCATTGTATTTAAGCACATGTTGATATACCTTTGTCAATTACCCGTATATATATATATATGTTGAATTATAGACTATTGTTGAAACAAGATAAAACCTTCGATTTAGAACCCAGACAAGTATGAACATCCCTACACGGAAAAACTTTTTATGCACCCAAGGTGGACAGAGTGAACGATATCCTCGTTCTTACATGTAGTATTGATCAATGCAGGGTACAACGGGCTGATCACCCCCGTGCCCGTAAGTTATGACGGTTTACAGATGAAGTTCTGTTTAACCTTTTCGAAAATGAAAACAATGTTCATAGTATGTCACATTAACCCTATATATAGTCATTACGTAGTTTTAAAAATTTGAAAGAGGGTTGTTATGTTATTATTATTGGTACAAATTACTTCACAACTATTGAATCGTTGTAGAAGGTTAGTATAAAGAAAATATTTAAATTCTTTCAGCTTATATATATAATTATTATTACTTATTGGGCACTCAAATGCTCATCCTTGCTTAATTTAAATATTTTCAGCTAAGTGTGAAGAACCAGAGAGCTCATGCAGAAACAAAGGAAAAGAAAAGTTAATCAAATAAGATTTGTGATAGTTTATGTATTAGTTTGATATTATTAAGACAAGTATGATATTAATTATCTATCATGTGTTGTAATGAATGTATTAAAGGTTGCATACTTGGGAGCTAGACTCTGATAATCATGTAAATTAAGTTGACTTTTATATTATTGTTATTATTATTAGTATTATTCCGCTCATAGAAATGGTATCTTGAAGCACCGAGTTCAGGTGTCAAGTACCTGGATTTGGGGGCGCCACAGATCATGTGATTGAACCAATGATGTTTTAAAAATAATACCATTATTCATATGTCTATGCTAATTATTTCGACTAAGACAAAAATAATTTAAAAATTTTCAAAATGTATTTCTAACCATGTGCATCATTTGATATGATGTAAAAATGGTAAACAATGGAGTCATCAATGTAGTCGAACCTAGTGTTGATTGTGATCGAAAGATCGTCAGCCCACTATGGTATGATGTAATATGTCAAAGTCACATAATGGCAGAATCCTCAACGTACTACTAATCTAGTACGACATCATGACGTTATAAAAGAATTTTTGGTTTTCTTGTAAATTATGAAGAAGGTCAATTAAGTTGACTAAATTATTTCGATTGATATTCGAGTTGTTGATAAAAGTCTAAGTTATTTGACTCGGCTAGACGGCCATTGGAAAATATTTATGAAATTCAAGCCTTCTTGAGTATTTATGCTAAACCATATTACTCTGGTGCGGATTCAGATGTTAAAAAGCTGAGGTGAACAACCCTATAAGGGGACATGTTTTTGGGGATAATGGTTCCGAGCGTAAATCATATAGTCATTACAAAACACTACGTTACGGCCCAACGTAGTGGTACAATAGGCTGGCCACCTAGTGTACGCGTGTAGGGTGTTTTCAGTCTTTGTGATTGATAAACACTCTGGTTTGTAGTGTGAAGGATTGTGTTGAAGCACTAGTTCATGGTCTTGTGTGACCCCTCAACATAATTTGGAATCTGAGTTAATCATACTACTTCCCGATTATTGAAAAATCGTGGAAGACTCTTTTTCTTCTGTGTGATGAATGTAGTGAGTAGAATGTTCCTTAGAAAGGAGAATGTGGTAGAATGCAAGTGAGCAAGGTATAATAAAACTTCCAAAAAGAGAATGAATAATATTATTCAAAAGAATATGTAATATTCAAAATAGTGTCGAGTAGAGGAGGTTTCAGTGATTCCGAGGACGGAATTCTTATAAGGGGGAGAGGATGTAAGAACTCGAATTTTCAGAAAATATTAAAATAAGAATTTAGTAGATAAAATTCTTAAAGCATGAGATGGATTCAAATAAGAATATATATATATATATATATATATATATATTTATGTGATACTAGGTATGTAGTATTGTGTTACATATGGTAATATGAGCTATGTAATAAGTGATGTTGTGTTTAATAAATATATATCGTTATTATATATTTGTTATAAATTGTAGAAATGAATTAATATGAAGATAGGTAGAAATTTATCTATTGATGTTAAATAATTTATGTGAAATTATTTTATAATAGTAAGTTGATGACATTAAATATCTTTGATAATCACCAATTTCTTGAGTGTACGTACAAGTAAGTATTAAGTCTAAGGCAGTACAACCGTACTCTTTAATGGTGGATGTATAGGAGCTGGGCTAAACGATTCCTTTAGAGAGCGGATGTATATACGAATTATTAACCGATCCAACTCACTATGAAAACAGTGTAGACGAGACGAAAACTAATTTGTTGGTTGTTTGTGGGAAACCACTCAGTATACTATATTGAATACTATTAAAGACTCGATGTGTGTTAGGTTTAGACTTGTATTCGTGTATGTTATTGACGAAAGAAGAAAATCAATATACCTTTAAATTGTTTAGAGAATTACTAAGTAAGTTGATATACGACGAGAAATGAAGATTAAAGGAATGTATGTATGTGTTATATTCGAGTTTTGTGTTATTGGTGGTAAGAAACCGTAAAGGAGATGTTATAGTTAGTTAAACTAATAAGGAAAATAGAGTTTTAAAACTCGAAGTGTGATCGTTAAATTGTTAAGGAAAATAGTAACCGATGATGTGGAATCAAAGAGGGGATTGATGTTAGACGAGTTAACACTTAAGGAGGATGTGTAAAGTATTTAGAAGTGTAGGTTTCATTTCTGCTAAGGCAGAACTTATCTGCCTCTGAATTTCGTATGGCGCAGCTGCGCCATTTCCAAGCCTGTTGTGACGCCCCCAAATCTGGGTTACCTGACCCCCGAGTTTGGTGCTCACGATCCACAATATAAATAACATTTAACTACCCATTCATTTATGAATATAAACATACATCTCATTAACTTATATTGTTAATACATTACCCCAGGTTCTCTAACCTTAATATTACAAACATACCCTTTAGATATACAACAAGGGTTTGCAAATAACACATAATAATAATGTTCTTCATATACTACTCCAGCATTATGTCTTTGCCTTTGTTCTTCTTAGACCCGCTGGCCTCTTTTTTCCTAGCTGAAATATTTTATTTAGCAAGGGTGAGCAATAAGTTTGCCCCGCAAGTTAAGATATACAATGAATGTATAAGAATCAATAATAGCATACTATTTAATTTGATAGAATAACACCAAAGTTCGGGGAACTTTGAAATAGCTGAACAAATCTTCAATAACTAACAAGCCTTCTCGCATTCTATGCAACACAATAATCTGATAATGAAAGAGTACAACGCTTTCAAAGTTTCTACGCTATTCTAATGAATAATCAAGAATCAATTCTACGCAATAACAAAATAGAATATTTTTCCAGATTTATGCTGAGCGATCCATTAGATCTTGAACTTCTTTTCTCGAGTAACTATCAAATATTAGACTTTGATATACCCAGGTGTATCAGAAAACTATAAAGATTAAATTATATCCCTCTGCAAGTACTTAGAGCGGCCAACTCCTTGTACCCTATATTATGCATAATACTTACACGTGCGCAAAGGCCGAATATACGACCATAAATGTTTCCTTTATATAAAAGGTTGTTCTTCTCAGTATTTGAATCATAATTTGATTTAACAATGAAATACTATGATTTCAATATTTAGTCACTTCTCGATCTAGCCTAAATAATTGGCATCGATCTGTCAATACTAATTGAATTCTCTTCTCAAACCTATCAAGTTCTAACAAATGTTTGTCTAGCCAGAATAATTAGCACAGACATATCTCAACACAATTCGACAATAGACATAAATTATCTGTATTGCCAATAATAGCTGCTACGGATGTAAATATCCAATAACAAATTATTCTCCAATTATATATTCTCAGAATCAGTAATTCAGTTTGAATTATTAAACATGCACTAACTGCGAAATATCAACAATAAATTCTTGGATGTGGTCTAATCAATAATAATTAACCACCATAGTATTTAAACAGATATAACTCAAGGTTGAGTTAGGAAAACTTGCCTTCTCCGTGGATTACTTCTACACAATATACTTATATGCGTTTGAAAGACCTATAATCACAATATCGGTCTCACAATTAGCATAATCATTTATAACACGTATCACTATAATTTACAGTTAATTTTTCTCCTAGGCACGTTAGCACAGAGCAACATCAGCGTTTATAACCTATATAAACACTTGTCAAGTCTAACTAGTTCGGTCTGGTTGGACTTCGGTCACATCTCCGTGTCTTGGTCACCCTATCTGACGATTAACACATTTATTGTCACTCAAACTCGGTCTCAAAGCTTTAATATTATTTTAGATAAGTCAAATATCATTTATAATATTTTTCGGAAGCTTTTAATAATTTATAAATAATCATTATAATTTATAATAATTTTTCAAATATCGGAATCATTTTTAAATGATTTAAGTACTAATCAATTCCATCATCATTAATATTTAATAATATTAAAATATTAATGACGTACTTGTCAAAATATTAAAGTTGTTTTTTAATAACTTAAAATATTTTTAATTCATCAATATTCTACTTAAATGATTTTTTTAAAATAATTAAAATCATTTTTAAACTATCACCATTAATATTTAAATATTAATGAATTTATCATAAAAATATTAAAAGTCATTAATTATAACTTAAAATATTTTTAAATCATTTTTTCTCATTTTTAAATCAATAAAATCATTTTCCCACCATTTATTTAATATAATAATTAAATAAATTGAATATCATTAATATTAATTTATTAATGAGAATTCTCCAAAAATATTGAAAATTCCATTTTATTATTCAAAATATTTTTAAACACTTTATTCTTATTTAAAATGAATTTTATAATATTAAAATTATTTTTCTCTAATTTATTTAATACATTAATTAAATAAATTAAATATTATTAATATTCAAATAATTATAAATATTAATGAAAAATATCCCAAATAAGTAAAAGTTATTTTTCATAATTTAAAATGATTTTTAAAACCATTTTTGTAATTTTTAGAATTTATTTTCTATTTTTAATTAATTTTCGAAAAATCAGAAATTAAAAATATTAGAAACCGTCGCTGAAGGCTATAGCGACAGTAACCGTCGCTGTTGGTGTTCTTGAGCCTCAAGAACACTGACAGCTTAGTTCTCAAGGGTCAACGTTTAACCGCTTACAATTCTCTGTTAAATTTGTTTCTGGGCTAACTTAAGGTTCAATTTTGTAGTACACATGTAGTACTACAACTATCAATCATCACCATAGTCTTATCGCTTTACACTATGAAGATCTGGCCATTCAAAGTTGCTGTCAGACTTGATCTGGGTTTTCTGGGTAACCTAGAAACCCAGACAGTGTTGACTAGGCACTTTCCAGCTAGATTTGCTCAAGGTTCTGGTCATGTAATTTGTGTTCTTAAGGTTCAAATCTATAGTCCTTGTATCAAGGAACACCTAGGAATTAACAGATCTGTTCAACAACGACACATTCCCCAGATTAAGCCCTGTCAAACCCTGTCAGAATCATTGTTCATTCGATTTCTGGGTTTTCCAGAAATGCTAAGTCAGGCTCGGATGGCTACTTTGACATTCTATTTCTTACAATCTGTTATTTGTTAACACGATCTAAAGCCATAAATATAAAGTACATATGTCAGGATACACATGGGTTACAACAACATTAACAAACAATCTTTATACCTGACAGATCAAGGCATTTGAAAAGATTGTCAGACACTGATTTTTGATTTCTGGGTTACCCACAAATCATCTAGTCATGCCCGGTCAACAGGTTTTGACCAAGAATAACATGAAATCTAGACATTAACTGACTGTGATTTCACATCCAGATCAAAGATCGCATACCAAACTACAGATCCAAAGCATAAAACAACAAAAATCAAAAACATGAAAGAATCTATGGGCTCTGACTTTAGCTTGTCAGACCACTATGACTGTTCTTGAGTAGTTTTAAAAAAAATTTACTTTTAAGGCACTTTGATGCTATAGATCTATGATGGATCATCATAGATCATCATAAAACATCGTCTAGCATGAATCTAAATACATAAACATAATGTTTGACTAGGCATACAAGATCAAATTGTCAGTTAGGGTTTATACCTCTCTTGCTAAATCTTTGATCCTTGCTCTACTAAACTGATCTTGATGATGTAAGAGGTTGTTTAACGGCTGATATACTTTGTATTTTCGGAGGTTGGGAGAGAGAGAGTTGTTTAAGGTAAGTTAGCAAATGAGCAACTTTTTGTGACTTTTTCTCTCTTTATCTCTTATAATTACTTAATGCAATGAATGTTGCTGATATAGCTGCTACCCTAGACTGATTTGCTGGAGTTTTTGGTCATGCTAAGTCAATAATTTGTGAACCACTAAAGGTGTTGGCAAATATTACAAGTTACCATTTAAAGAATGTGAAAAGGGCACTATGGTCATTTGCATCATCATTTTAATGGCATTCTAGTCCATTGACTCAACCCTTAGTGTTTAACCCTAAGGTTCTAACCCTTAGGTTTTACAACATTACTTCAGAGGATTTTCTAATTAGGGTTTTTTTAAATAAAAGCTAAGATTTCTAAAATATAATTAGGGTTTTAAATAGAAATTAATATTTCTAAAGTATAATTAGGGTTTCCTAATTATATTAAAGTTTACTAATCACTTTAGTCTTGCTAATTAGGATTAGCGTTTCCTAATTAGGGTTTATGATTTTTAAATTTAAAATTAGGATTTCTCGGCTTTCGATTAGGGTTCCTAACTATGCGTTAGGATTTCTAATCTTGATATTAGGGTTTCTAATCTCATAATAGGGTTTACTAATTTTGTACCCAACTCGATCAATCATTAATCAAAATTTTTCTACAGTACAATCACGTACTCATTATTACATTTATTTTAATTGTATTTTCTATCGAATCCTTATCCGGACTTAAGGTTAAGGTTTTTAAATTTTGTTAAGCACAACTCTACTCTAATTTTCTTTGTCAATACACAAATTGACCACATCTCAAGACTCGTATCACAAATACACAACACAAAATTGATAATCCATATTAATATTAAATAATAAAAAAATTATTTGTAAAATTCAGATTATTCAAAATCCTGGGTTATCACACCTGTGACCAGCACAGCTGCGCCGGTCTGTACAAAATTCTGAGTAAATCTGTGGAATTTAAATTCAAGGGATGAAGGTTAGAGACTCATATAAAGGTCATAAATGGTGACTAAATGTTCATGAAAGAATTTAGTTAGCAATACATGACTTGAATAAAGGTGTAGACACTCGAAATTTTCTGCACACCTGTTACTGACATTGCAGGAGGGCAAATTCGTCTTTCAGACATAACCCTGGAAGACAGCTCATATCCAGTCCGGATACTACCGGAAGCTTAGTCTCAACCCCGGAACACACACCGGGAGTATCAGTTTTAACCTCGGAGATAACCCCGAGGCCTGCAGTTCCAATACCAGAAATTCAACCGGAGAAGGCCGATTCATCCCGGATATAATGCTGAGATATTCAGTCTCAGTCCCGACACTGGAAATAAAAGTGCTAACCTTGGAGATAACCCCAAGGAATGATGTGGCAGTTTCGACGATAACCCCGAAAATACTTATTTCAAATGCATGCAAATAGCTTCAGAACACTCGGCACGCACACCGATGCACTTAGTACAAGACCCAGAGATAACACCAGGAAGACAGACACACCTCAGAGATGACACTGAGGACCTTCAACAGTTGCAGCAGTCCAATCTCAGAGATAACCCTGAGCAACGTCTGCTTTATCAGCCCAAACTAGAAATAACCCCGGTGATGGGCAAAGTCGTCATCTTGCCACCTTGATGCCACATCGCATCGTCTCAACATCTCATACATACATTTCTACACAGCAATGTCCCACAAGAACCAAGGAAGTCCAATCCCGAGTGACTATTACACAGGGTAACAGATAGAATTTGAAGCTTAAAGATCAGAGGGCATGGTCCCATCTTTCTGACTTCATACAACCTCTAATCCCATGTCATTGCACAACTCTCGACAATGGCCGTCCGAAATAGGTCTTACACACCTCAGTCGGATGCCCGGATTGAAGTTCTAAAAGTTCAAGCGGACATCACGTTGCATGCTTGCACGTACTTTGAGACGGCGGGACCCGCGGAGCCTGGGGCACCCCGGGCAGCCGCAGGTACATCTGTGACTAGCCGCAGGTACACTTGCGGCTCCCCCCTCTATAAATAGAGGGCTTGGGGTGGCCATTTTGTAAGAGAAAAAGGCGAGGAAGCGCTGTCTAATTCTCTCTATACACACCCTAAACTGAGTGCTTTATCATTTTAAACACTTGTAAGCTCATATATAGCTACTTTTTACCGGTGGGAGCCGAGTGTTCATCCACTTAAAGCTATAGAAGTCTTCTTTGGCACCCCACTGTAGGCCTTCTTACACACTTTTAGGCCTTTCTCTTCATCTTTGCACACACTATTCTTCACGTTGAGAGTCGTGTTGCGTGTGTTTGCCCGGACTTCGGTCCGTGGCTTTTATTTCTTTTGTATATATATATATATATATATATATATATATATATATATATATATATATATGAACTGTGTGTCGAACTATGATCGATGAGCCTAGATTTTCATCCGGAGCGTTTACTTACTTTATATATATATATATATATATATATATATATATATATATATATATATATTTACATTTTGTCCCTCCTAGAGTTTACTTCGTGGCGGTTGACCGTTTTTATTTCTTTCTATACATTTCGGCCCGCCTGGAGTTTTCTCCGTGGCGGTTGATCGCTTTTACAGCTTTATTTACATTTATGATCCCCCATGGAGGTGCTTCGTGGCAGTTGATCATATATATATATATATATATATATATATATATATATATATATATATATATATATATCGCTTTTATATATTTACATTTTCGATCTCCCATGGAGGTGCGTCGTGGTCGTTGATCATGTTTGTATATATATATTTACAGCTTTTATATATATGTAACTGCTTACTGCATTCATATCAATTGCGGCATCATGTGAGCCTATGAATCATGTGATTACAGATTCAGTCCATTGAATCTAGATTCGGTTCCCGTGATGGACATTTTCAGCTGTAAGCAGTTTGTAAATTATTCGCGGTGTTTGGATTTCCTCAGATAGTTTTCATACCCACGAAGAGTTCGGCACTGTTTTGTACAATATTTTCTCGAAGATACTTCGCATCTCGAAAATAAAAGCAATCAAGCCGAACTTTTAATAAAATGGAAGTATTAAAGGCCTCAATTACTATTGAACACAGGGTTTGAAAAACCTCTTTTTACAAAACATCACTGCTATATATTGTTAAAACATAATTTTTACACAAATTAAAACCCTATGTATATAGGTGCGAACGAGGCATATCACTACTTCCAAATAACTGCACAATGACACACACACACACACACACACACACATTCATATAACAGTTTCTTGAAAAGTGGTGGTCACCGTGGCAACACGAATGTAGGGGGGTGCCTAACACCTTCCCTCCACATAAGCAAGTCCCCGGACCCTAATGAATCTCGGTTTCACAGACCCGTTTAGCAGTGTCACATCACTAGGTCAATGTGCAAATCTTTTCTCGGTTGTGTTGGTACAAACAGTTAAAAAACCAACTGGCGACTCTTAACAGTCCATCGTCGACATTACACATGTCGGACCTTTCTCACTTGTTTTTTCAAATAAATCTCACCTAAAATGAGAACACCAAAAAATAGGAAACGAAAAGGGACAAATAAAAATCCTGACAAAACAGATGGCGACTCTGTTGGGGATAACTCCAGTAAGAGGACTTAAGCTGCTATTACAAGCTTTTCAAAACAGTTATATGCTTGTGTGTGAATGTTGCATTTACATTTATGATGAATATGTACGAATGCATTTCTTTTTACTGCACTGCAATATATCTATATGTGACATTAGTGCTTCGCACATGTCATCATTTTCATAAATGGTGAGACACGTATGTGAATGTATGTTGTGTGGTTCCTCCACCAGGAGGCTATCATGTCGATGTTTGATTACTAGACTCGTAGGAAGACTAATTCCAACGAGGCTCAAGAAAGGCACCACCCAAATTCGCTCAAGTTGAAAGACCGGATTAACTTCCCATTAAGTAAATTGCGATGATTTAGGAACCTTCATGCCGAAAAGCCGCGAGAGAAGCCTAAGATAGGTCAGCCTCTGATAAACCAACTACGGAGGAAAGTCTCTTCATGCTTTCTCATTTCAAATTACTCGTAAAGTCAATTACTTGTAATTTACATTACATATTCATCTCCATGTAATGAGAAATATGAAGAAATATGTGCATATACATATTTAATTTAACATGTTATCCTGTATTATAATCAGCTAATATCCGTTTTGTAGGATAATAATCCTAAAATGGACACATCACATAGTATGTAAACATTTACACAATCCCTAATACTAAACTATGCAAGTTTTGTCGCAGGAAAGCATTCAGACCTATTACTCGGTCAAAATCCAAAAAGGTCATAGGGCTACAGCTAATCATGTCTTCATCTGACCAATCTAATCCAATTTTTCGTGAAGAATTTGACGGATTAAGTAAAAAAATTATAGATTTGACTGTTCTACTTAAAGAACTACATCAGTCTACTCAAGGTACGAAGATACTTGTGACAGCCCCAAATTCGGGTCCCAAATCACCACGGATATGGTACAATCATTCTATAACTATTGCGGAAGATATAAACATAAATTATTTATACATTAAACTTACACACTTTTTCGTAAGGTCGAGTAACCTTAACTTATACACAATTCATAACTTGACTAACACATAACATTATTATCATATAGTACTATTACAAATCTAATCGCACACATTAACTTTAAGCTGGAATTGTCTTTAATCTTTCCTTGTATCCGAAGCATTCTCCTTATTCTGTAATGTTTTATCATGATATAGCAAGGGTGAGCAAGAAAGTTGCCCAGCAAATTTAAATTTATAATTTAACGATAAATCATGATTGAAAGAATCTGAATAAGAAGCTGGCTATAATTCATCAATATAGTTGTGAATTAGCACGAACAAACTTTTGACTGAACAAGTATTAAACATGAACAAATATATCTGGACCGAATGGTAATGAAGGTGATCAGCCTTTCATACCTGACTTATACATACAATATGTACAGTGTACAATTCTACAATGGCAATCAGTAATGATTATCCATAAGCATATCTGAATGAAACAACTTTTAGCAGAGTTAAGTAAAACTTGCCTGAACCGTTGATTACCGCTACGCAATTTATAATGCTTTATTCGAAGACCTAATATATAAATAATATCGATATACAAATTAGAATAATATCATCACAATAATTAAAATAACATAAACACATTATCACATATTCCTATCAGTTTATAACACATATACGACTTAACCTCAAGTCAAACTTTTACAGTCTGAGTCGAGTTCGACAAAATTCTAACATCCCGACTGTCTAGTCGGACAAAATTTCGAGTTTAAGTTCAATTAAACTCTGTCTAAACACTTAACCATTATCTAAGATAATTTATTAATAGTCAAAATATTTTTCCTAAGCCCGTAATAATTTTTAAATAATTATTACTATTTATCATTCATTTTCAATCATTAAAAACATATTTATACGAATTTAATACCACATAATTTCTTTATCATTAATATTTATTTAATATCAAATATTAATGAAAATCATCACATAATATTATAATATATTTATAATATATCAAAGTGTTTTTTTATACCTTAAAATCATATTTATATGATTTTCAAACACTTAAATCTATTATCCGATAATTACTTTTAATATTAAAATATTAGTATTTTCATGACAAAATATCAAAAGTTATATTTTATAACTTAAAATATTTTTATAACACTTAAATCATTTTTATATGATTTTTAAATCATTAATTCTATTTTTCTATAATTTATTTAATATATTTATTAAATAAATTAAATACCATTAATATTAATTTATTAATGAATTTCCTCACAAAATATCAAAAGTTATTAAAAATAAATTAAAATATTTTCTTATATCATAATATAATTTTTCATGAATAAAACTATTTTTAAATAATTTATTTAATATTATAATTAAATAAATAAAATACCTTTTATATTCCAAAAATATTAAATATTTTTGAAATATACTCAAAATAATTAAAAACTATTTTTCATAATTTATTATGTATTTTTAATAATTAAAAACTATTTTTATTTATTTATTTAATAAAAATAATTATTTTTTCGAAAATAAATGTCGCTAAAGGCATTATGTGACAAAAACCGAGTATTCTTGGGCTGTTCTTCAACAAACCCAGAAACTCATTGACAGAGAACAAGGTACTCACTTTAACCAACTTTAATGCTATGTTCCTGTTGATTTCTGGACTACTAATGGTGATAGACATGTAGTACTCATGTAATACTACATATTCCAACTTAGTTCATGGCCATACAACAACATACCAGAGAGTTATTATGTAACATCCACTTCCCGTAAAGGAAAGGGAGGTCATGTGCGATGCATAACAAACCTCAAAATAAGTAAACGGAGCACTAATAACTTCAAAATATTAATAGTGATATCCATAAATGAAGTACTAAATACAATTCTCCAACTAGAGTCAAAATAATCAAAACTTAAAATTCGAATCAACCTAGATGGTCAAAGGCAACACTTTCATCACACTAGACCTGAATCACCCCTGTAAACCTGCCGAAAGAAAAACACAGCATGAGCCAATTACCCAGTACGGATAAAGATATAAAACTGATATACGAAAATAACTAAGATAAAATAATGAACAAAGCCTCAAGTGTAAATACTGACGAAAATATAATCTCCAAAGATCTGAATGAAATATATCTGAATCAATAGAATTGACGAAACAATAAAAGAATAAAGAAATAACGAACTAAAGTAACTAATTCAATGAATTAAACTGAACAGAAACAAAAAAAACTAATACAATAAAAAAATAGGCTGAAACAAATGTCTGGAGTTATTTCATACCGAATGAGCTCAGAAATATACATTGCCACACAGGCAAGTCAAAACAATGCCACAAAGGTAAGTCAAAATAATGCCACACAGGCAACCAAAATAATGCCACACAGGCAAATCACACATTGGACCGCGAATCCAAATGTATGCAATTCGGATAAGTGTGTTTGGCACAACATCACAAATCATCATAACAGAAAACTAGGGTTAACCCATACGCCTTCCACAACCAAACACCAAATGGCCCACTTCCTCCGGAGCCCAAAACGGAGACGCCGTGGACTAATTACACCGCCACGGAATGTGTCATGCCTCTCGTGCCAAGACGACATGCCTGTGGTACTCCCACAGGTGGTTATAGCTCAGGTATACCCTACGGTATATTCTAACAAAAATATCATGTCACAACACATGCGACATAATACCATAAAAATAGGTATCGTGTCACAACACATGCGACATAATACCAATAAAAATAGATACCATGTCACAACACATGCGACATAATATCCACAAAATGGGGTTCTAATATATATGTTGAACCGGATCAAATTATAATGTCTCCAAACAAAGGTACCAACATATATCGCTCTACAAATATCAAAATAAATACTAGATATAATATCAAAGAGTACAAGTACGAGTCCAGTGTGTCAACTCTAAAATAAAATAAATATATGAATTTCATAAGAAACAATTATGTGAAATAATAACAGAATTCGAAACGAGAAACAAAACGAACAAATCAAATTTAACAAAAGTATCGCTGAAAGAATACGAAATCCGTACCTGAGTTAAGTAACGTCATACCCAAAATTATAATCCGAACATAACTCGTTAAATTTCTTATGTCCGAACTAATTAAACAAAATAATAAATAAGTATAATTAGTGAATTATTATTATTACCCAAAATATATTCCAAATATAACTTGTTAAATTCTCTCCGTCTGATCTAATAAAATAAAAATTTTATTATAAATCTAACCCTTGCTAACATCATACTGTTAAATTATTATAAAGTAACTTTTATAATTTTATCAACCAATTAATTAATTAGAATTATATACACTGTTTTTAATCATTTTTTTTAGACCAATCAATAATTCTATTATATATATAAATATATATGTGCCATGAATACTGTTAACAGTAGGCTAAAGAAAGTTTCGAATATTTTTTTTTTGACTCATATTATTATTATTATTATTATTATAAAATAATATAAACCAACTAAACACACTGCCTTCCGTTTTCTTTCAATTTATAAGCAGCCTAAATTTCCATATAGTCTATGATTACAATACACAACAAATATACCTACCTAATTAATTAATTACAAATCTAAAGTTACATAACCAGTATAAAACTTTAAACTATTCATTGCATAAAGGTTTCTCCTGAATGATATATACTCCCTTGAATTCATAAAATATTTAAACTCATTAAGTGTACTGATCATCTATGCAAACAAAAAAAAACTATTATACATATACTGTTTGTAAGACCCCGAATTTTATGAAATAAAAGTATTTAATTTTTCTTATCATTATTATTCAGTAAATGGTTAAATTGATAAAAGTTTAAAGTTATGAGTGAAATATGATTTTTTTTTTCAAAATAAGCAAGTGGTTATAAAATAATCATTGTTGTCGGGGAATATTCGTTTGGTCGTGGAATATTCTTTCTGTCGGGGAATATTCGTACGACGGCGCAGCCATTTGTGGGCCCCATAACAGAATAACTGTCGGATGAAGAAAATGACAAATTTGAGTTTTTACAAATAACGGGGTAGTTGTTGCCGTTAACACTGTTGGAATACCCGGTGGTTAAAATACAGTAATACGCGTTATTACACAGTAGCACACGGTATTGCATAGTATTTTTAAAATTATTGATTCTTATGTAAGAAGGCACTACTCAATAATTGTTACAGTAATTACTGTTCAATATTTTATTTTATTGATTCAATAATTGCTACGTTGAAATTTTGTATTATTGTTGTTCAATAATTGTTGCTGCAAAGTATTTCCCATTATCAGATCAATAATTCATATTATTTGAATAATATTATTAGATAACATTATTGGCAATGTCTAGAAAGTTCTGTCTAAGGAGAGGTTTGGTCATCTAATTGCGCGCCAGTAAGGAGAAATCCTTATTGGAAAGCCCCCTCTTTCCTGGGAACGGCCTGGTTGTCATAAATGTGATTCTGTAATATTATTTGTGAATAATTAATTATTGATTCATATGATAAGAAAATATTTATTTTATGTGGATATAAATGAGGGATATATTTTTGTGGTTAAAAATGAAGGAGTTAATGTTGACGTTTTTGTCAGTATTTTTGTCGGAATGGAGGTATTAAAAATCAGGGTTTTTGAGATATTTTGCGGGGGTTATAATTTTTAATCCGACCGTTGGATCGTGGTAATTTTTGGATATGTTATACATATATAAGTTGAGTATATGTCCACAAATTTTGAACCGTTAAAAATGAACGTATGATTTATTATGAATTTTACGAGATGACTGGTTCAGAAATTGTTGAATTTTCGGAGTTTATCATTTTGGTGGAAAATTCTAGAATTGGTGGGCCCCACTTGTGGTTGGTGAAGAAATGTGCTGAATTATATTTCAAATGTGGTGGGTGGGAATAGTAGCAGGTAAAGCCATCAGGTTGCAGGTCAAACCTACCAAAATTTTCCTATAAATAGAGGGCTAAGTTAGAATTGAAAATCACACCAGAAACATAAGCTTTCTCTCTTTCTCTCTCTAGATTATTGAGTATATTTTGTGAGTATTTAGATACTTGGTGAGTTGCTATTCATCAGTGCAAGTTTCCTTCAGCCTTATACCGATCAGAAGTACTGCTCTTTTGAGGTAAGGGATAGTAAGGGATAGTAAGGGATATTAAGGGATTTTAAGGGTTGCTATGATTTTCAGTTTCGTAATTTTTCTGATCTTCAAAAATTTGAAATGATATTTTGATGAGTTTTCTTGATTGTGTCCAAAAATGGTGATTTTTGGATGTATAGATTGAGAGTTATGAATTTTATGAGAAAAGACTATTTTAAAAGTAATCGCTTATAATTCCTTGTGGTTAACTCTAAAATTGATGAAATTTTTATTGGGAGTACATGTATATGATAGAAGTATGCTCTGTAAATTTTAGAATTTTAGACAAAAGTACAATTTTTGATAAATGTCTAAATATTCGGCTATTTTGGCCATATGAAAAATAGTAAATGACTTTTAAAAATTCTGAGAAAAATATATGTTCACTATGGGACTATATTATGCTAAATCTCAGAAAAAAAATATTTTTAGAACTGATTTGGTATTTTTCATGAAAATGACCAGCTATGAGTAAATGAATTAAATATGTTTTGTGAAGAAAGAAAATTGGAAAATAGGATTTTATGGCTTGAGAATCCTATATGAGGTATATGCAGATTTTTGATGAGGGTTTTGGTTATTGATGATGAAATTGTAAGAGTTGGCATTTTATGATGATTAAATGCATTAATTAGTAAAGTGTAAACAATTAAAATAAATTGTTTATAAATTTAAGTAATGTTATTCTTTCAATATCATTATACCGAAATATTGGTATGAATTTTATTGTAGAATTTCTATCTTTTGTGTCGGGGTTACTATTCATGTGTTACGAATATTACTCTTGAGATTAAAACTATATGTTGATCATATTATTTTTTTTATCATCATATATAACATTTTTATAACCCTGATGTTGAAATTCTCTTTCACTGGAGTGTAAAGATGGGTAGATTATTGGTATGATCATGACTAGGGTTCTCTTTGGCCTGTAGTGCAAAGTTGAATTGTGACTGGTATGATCATGACCATTGAATTTATAATTGAATATCTTAAGCTTAAGTGCAAAGGTGAATTGATCAACATGGTTATAATTATTGTTTATATAAATTCTGAAATGATTATATATTTCTTTGAGATATGAATATATTTGGCCTGTAGTGCAAATATGAATTGTTGATGAATATCTTTGGCATGTAGTGCAAAGATGGCCTGTTGATGAATATCTTTGGCCTGTAGTGCAAAGATGAACTGTTGTTGAATATCTTTGGCCAGTAGTGCAAAGATGGTTTGTTGATGAATATCTTTGGCCCGTAGTGCAAAGATGGTTTGTTGATGAATATCTTTGGCCCGTAGTGCAAAGATGGATTTGTTAGTATGATTATAAACAGGAACTGTGATTTGGTATAACCATGATCTTTGATGTTTCAGGTAAAGACAGGTGATGAAAATATTCTTCGTCCTGGGTGCGAAGAAAAATTTATAGTCACAATTATGATTATGAGTTATTCATATGATTGTGGAAAGGAACTGTTGAGTGATGTTACATGGATAAAATATTGTTGGTGGATTTTTAACATGGAGAAGATAATAGACTTTATAGTCTATTTGACTCTTCTAATGGATTGCTCGTTCCGCTGCAACTATGGTTGAAATTTTTATCATTTACCATATGTTCTAAATCTCTGATTTATTGTTGATGAAGGCTATTGATAATTGAATTATCTTTAGTCATGATATTCTTTACTGAGCTAGTTGTGCTCACCCTTTTGCTTCACAATTCCTTTCAGGTAATAAGAGTGTAGCTGGGTCGAGCGGGGGTAACAAGGGAATAGAACGGTGGTCATCATTTAGTAGTTATATTTGGTGAAGAAAATAGGGTGAGGCGAACCCAACGTTGGAAGGGTGTTTTGTCACTATCATACAAGATGTCTAATGACATACAACCTCGTGTCATCATAAGACAGGGTTGTGCTCATCCACTTGCTGAGTATATCTATGGGCACTACCTATATAATCTTGGTGTTTGTTTGAAGTATAATTCTCAATTAGAGACAGTGGAGATAATGATAAGTCAAGAGAAGACTCACCATTGGGAAGAATATGATAGTAATCTTCTCATTTTTCTTTGGGGTCTATTGGGTCAACCAAGGATAATTCTGTGGCCATATGATATCTATCATAACCTAGACGCGTGGCCTCCCATGTACGAAGGTTTCCTTGAGCACTTCCCAAATATTCTAATTTCTAAAACAGTTTTTGACTATACCTTTATGTAAGGTGTTATTGTGAGGTGATGTCCACGGTTGGAACATGAGTCACATTTGGTATATATTTGTATCCAAACTCACAGCATATGTGTTGTTGTATTTTGCACGACAATTGTTGTAATAAAGTTGTAGTTATTTTCTGTACCATGTATTTGACGACTCAGAATGGGTTGGATGGAATGGACCTATTTTGGGGTTGTCACAGGTGGTATCAGAGCTTAGGGATATGATCTCTGGCGGAGATCGGGAAATATAACTAGGAGGGGAGAGATGAGTAAATCCTTCGCTAGTGTGTCCTACCTAAGCTTATTTGTTGGTCAGTCATAATATTGGGATATTATGTGATATGTTAATTTGTTCAATTAACCCTTATTTTGAAGCTGTATTCTAGAATGATATCTGAAATACAGGAGATGAGCAATGGAGAAATCATGATGATAGGGAAAATGGAATTTGAAATGAAAGCAAGGTATTCTCAACTCTTTGAAATACCAGGTACGTAAATTTCGGGGACGAAATTTCATAAGGAGGGGAGATTGTAAGACCCCGAATTTTATGAAATAAAAGTATTCAATTTTTCTTATAATTACTATTCAGTAAATGGTTAAATTGATAAAAGTTTAAAGTTATGAGTGAAATATGATTTTTTTTTTCAAAATAAGCAAGTGGTTATAAAATAATCATTGTTGTCGGGGAATATTCGTTTGGTCGTGGAATATTCTTTCTGTCGGAGAATATTCGTACGACGGCGCAGCTATTTGTGGGCCCCATAACAGAATAACTGTCGGATGAAGAAAATGACAAATTTGAGTTTTTACAAATAACGGCGTAGTTGTTACCGTTAACACTGTTGGAATACCCGGTGGTTAAAATACAGTAATACGCGTTATTGCACAGTAGCACACGGTATTGCATAGTATTTTTAAAATTATTGATTCTTACGTAAGAAGGCACTACTCAATAATTGTTACAGTAATTACTGTTCAATATTTTATTTTATTGATTCAATAATTGCTACGTTGAAATTTTGTATTATTGTTGTTCAATAATTGTTGCTGCACAGTATTTCCCATTATCAGATCAATAATTCATATTATTTGAATAATATTATTAGATAACATTATTGGCAATGTCTAGAAAGTTCTGTCTAAGGAGAGGTTTGGTCATCTAATTGCGCGCCAGTAAGGAGAAATCCTTATTGGAAAGCCCCCTCTTTCCTGGGAACGGCCTGGTTGTCATAAATGTGATTCTGTAATATTATTTGTGAATAATTAATTATTGATTCATATGATAAGAAAATATTTATTTTATGTGGATATAAATGAGGGATATATTTTTGTGGTTAAAAATGAAGGAGTTAATGTTGAGGTTTTTATCAGTATTTTTGTCGGAATGGAGGTATTAAAAATCAGGGTTTTTGAGATATTTTGCGGGGGTTATAATTTTTAATCCGACCGTTGGATCGTGGTAATTTTTGGATATGTTATACATATATAAGTTGAGTATATGTCCACAAATTTTGAACCGTTAAAAATGAACGTATGATTTATTATGAATTTTACGAGATGACTGGTTCAGAAATTGTTGAATTTTCGGAGTTTATCATTTTGGTGGAAAATTCTAGAATTGGTGGGCCCCACTTGTGGTTGGTGAAGAAATGTGCTGAATTATATTTCAAATGTGGTGGGTGGGAATAGTAGCAGGTAAAGCCATCAGGTTGCAGGTCAAACCTACCAAAATTTTCCTATAAATAGAGGGCTAAGTTAGAATTGAAAATCACACCAGAAACATAAGCTTTCTCTCTTTCTCTCTCTATATTATGAGCATATTTTGTGAGTATTTAGATACTTGGTGAGTTGCTATTCATCAGTGCAAGTTTCCTTCAGCCTTATACCGATCAGAAGTACTGCTCTTTTGAGGTAAGGGATAGTAAGGGATAGTAAGGGATATTAAGGGATTTTAAGGGTTGTTATGATTTTCAGTTTCGTAATTTTTCTGATCTTCAAAAATTTGAAATGATATTTTGATGAGTTTTCTTGATTGTGTCCAAAAATGGTGATTTTTGGATGTATAGATTGAGAGTTATGAATTTTATGAGAAAAGACTATTTTAAAAGTAACGCTTATAATTCCTTGTGGTTAACTCCAAAATTGATGAAATTTTTATTGGGAGTACATGTATATGATAGAAGTATACTCTGTAAATTTCAGAATTTTTAGACAAAAGTACAATTTTTGATAAATGTCTAAATATTCGGCTATTTTGGCCATATGAAAAATAGTAAATGACTTTTAAAAATTCTGAGAAAAATATATGTTCACTATGGGACTATATTATGCTAAATCTCAGAAAAGAAATATTTTTGGAACTGATTTGGTATTTTTCATGAAAATGGTCTAGTTATGAGTAAATGAATTAAATATGTTTTGTGAAGAAAGAAAATTGAAAATAGGATTTTATGGCTTGAGAATCCTATATGAGGTATATGCAGATTTTTGATGAGGGTTTTGGTTATTGATGATGAAATTGTAAGAGTTGGCATTTTATGATGATTAAATGCATTAATTAGTAAAGTGTAAACAATTAAAATAAATTGTTTATAAATTTAAGTAATGTTATTCTTTCAATATCATTATACCGAAATATTGGTATGAATTTTATTGTAGAATTTCTATCTTTTGTGTCGGGATTACTATTCATGAGTTACGAATATTACTCTTGAGATTAAAACTATATGTTGATCATATTTTTTTTTATCATCATATATAACATTTTTATAACCCTGATGTTGAAATTCTCTTTCACTGGAGTGTAAAGATGGGTAGATTATTGGTATGATCATGACTAGGGTTCTCTTTGGCCTGTAGTGCAAAGTTGAATTGTGACTGGTATGATCATGACCATTGAATTTATAATTGAATATCTTAAGCTTAAGTGCAAAGGTGAATTGATCAACATGGTTATAATTATTGTTTATATAAATTCTGAAATGATTATATATTTCTTTGAGATATGAATATATTTGGCCTGTAGTGCAAATATGAATTGTTGATGAATATCTTTGGCATGTAGTGCAAAGATGGCCTGTTGATGAATATCTTTGGCCTGTAGTGCAAAGATGAACTGTTGTTGAATATCTTTGGCCAGTAGTGCAAAGATGGTTTGTTGATGAATATCTTTGGCCCGTAGTGCAAAGATGGTTTGTTGATGAATATCTTTGGCCCGTAGTGCAAAGATGGATTTGTTAGTATGATTATAAACAGGAACTGTGATTTGGTATAACCATGATCTTTGATGTTTCAGGTAAAGACAGGTGATGAAAATATTCTTCGTCCTGGGTGCGAAGAAAAATTTATAGTCACAATTATGATTATGAGTTATTCATATGATTGTGGAAAGGAACTGTTGAGTGATGTTACATGGATAAAATATTGTTGGTGGATTTTTAACATGGAGAAGATAATAGACTTTATAGTCTATTTGACTCTTCTAATGGATTGCTCGTTCCGCTGCAACTATGGTTGAAATTTTTATCATTTACCATATGTTCTAAATCTCTGATTTATTGTTGATGAAGGCTATTGATAATTGAATTATCTTTAGTCATGATATTCTTTACTGAGCTAGTTGTGCTCACCCTTTTGCTTCACAATTCCTTTCAGGTAATAAGAGTGTAGCTGGGTCGAGCGGGGGTAACAAGGGAATAGAACGGTGGTCATCATTTAGTAGTTATATTTGGTGAAGAAAATAGGGTGAGGCGAACCCAACGTTGGAAGGGTGTTTTGTCACTATCATACAAGATGTCTAATGACATACAACCTCGTGTCATCATAAGACAGGGTTGTGCTCATCCACTTGCTGAGTATATCTATGGGCACTACCTATATAATCTTGGTGTTTGTTTGAAGTATAATTCTCAATTAGAGACAGTGGAGATAATGATAAGTCAAGAGAAGACTCACCATTGGGAAGAATATGATAGTAATCTTCTCGTTTTTCTTTGGGGTCTATTGGGTCAACCAAGGATAATTCTGTGGCCATATGATATCTATCATAACCTAGACGCGTGGCCTCCCATGTACGAAGGTTTCCTTGAGCACTTCCCAAAGATTCTAATTTCTAAAACAGTTTTTGACTATACCTTTATGTAAGGTGTTATTGTGAGGTGATGTCCACGGTTGGAACATGAGTCACATTTGGTATATATTTGTATCCAAACTCACAGCATATGTGTTGTTGTATTTTGCACGACAATTGTTGTAATAAAGTTGTAGTTGTTTTCTGTACCATGTATTTGACGACTCAGAATGGGTTGGATGGAATGGACCTATTTTGGGGTTGTCACAGGTGGTATCAGAGCTTAGGGATATGATCTCTGGCGGAGATCGGAAATATAACTAGGAGGGGAGAGATGAGTAAATCCTTCGCTAGTGTGTCCTACCTAAGCTTATTTGTTGGTCAGTCATAATATTGGGATATTATGTGATATGTTAATTTGTTCAATTAACCCTTATTTTGAAGCTGTATTCTAGAATGATATCTGAAATACAGGAGATGAGCAATGGAGAAATCATGATGATAGGGAAAATGGAATTTGAAATGAAAGCAAGGTATTCTCAACTCTTTGAAATACCAGGTACGTAAATTTCGGGGACGAAATTTCATAAGGAGGGGAGATTGTAAGACCCCGAATTTTATGAAATAAAAGTATTCAATTTTTCTTATAATTACTATTCAGTAAATGGTTAAATTGATAAAAGTTTAAAGTTATGAGTGAAATATGATTTTTTTTTTCAAAATAAGCAAGTGGTTATAAAATAATCATTGTTGTCGGGGAATATTCGTTTGGTCGTGGAATATTCTTTCCGTCGGGGAATATTCGTACGACGGCGCAGCCATTTGTGGGCCCCATAACAGAATAACTGTCGGATGAAGAAAATGACAAATTTGAGTTTTTACAAATAACGGCGTAGTTGTTACCGTTAACACTGTTGGAATACCCGGTGGTTAAAATACAGTAATACGCGTTATTGCACAGTAGCACACGGTATTGCATAGTATTTTTGAAATTATTGATTCTTACGTAAGAAGGCACTACTCAATAATTGTTACAGTAATTACTGTTCAATATTTTATTTTATTGATTCAATAATTGCTACGTTGAAATTTTGTATTATTGTTGTTCAATAATTGTTGCTGCACAGTATTTCCCATTATCAGATCAATAATTCATATTATTTGAATAATATTATTAGATAACATTATTGGCAATGTCTAGAAAGTTCTGTCTAAGGAGAGGTTTGGTCATCTAATTGCGCGCCAGTAAGGAGAAATCCTTATTGGAAAGCCCCCTCTTTCCTGGGAACGGCCTGGTTGTCATAAATGTGATTCTGTAATATTATTTGTGAATAATTAATTATTGATTCATATGATAAGAAAATATTTATTTTATGTGGATATAAATGAGGGATATATTTTTGTGGTTAAAAATGAAGGAGTTAATGTTGAGGTTTTTATCAGTATTTTTGTCGGAATGGAGGTATTAAAAATCAGGGTTTTTGAGATATTTTGCGGGGGTTATAATTTTTAATCCGACCGTTGGATCGTGGTAATTTTTGGATATGTTATACATATATAAGTTGAGTATATGTCCACAAATTTTGAACCGTTAAAAATGAACGTATGATTTATTATGAATTTTACGAGATGACTGGTTCAGAAATTGTTGAATTTTCGGAGTTTATCATTTTGGTGGAAAATTCTAGAATTGGTGGGCCCCACTTGTGGTTGGTGAAGAAATGTGCTGAATTATATTTCAAATGTGGTGGGTGGGAATAGTAGCAGGTAAAGCCATCAGGTTGCAGGTCAAACCTACCAAAATTTTCCTATAAATAGAGGGCTAAGTTAGAATTGAAAATCACACCAGAAACATAAGCTTTCTCTCTTTCTCTCTCTAGATTATGAGTATATTTTGTGAGTATTTAGATACTTGGTGAGTTGCTATTCATCAGTGCAAGTTTCCTTCAGCCTTATACCGATCAGAAGTACTGCTCTTTTGAGGTAAGGGATAGTAAGGGATAGTAAGGGATATTAAGGAATTTTAAGGGTTGTTATGATTTTCAGTTTCGTAATTTTTCTGATCTTCAAAAATTTGAAATGATATTTTGATGAGTTTTCTTGATTGTGTCCAAAAATGGTGATTTTTGGATGTATAGATTGAGAGTTATGAATTTTATGAGAAAAGACTATTTTAAAAGTAATCGCTTATAATTCCTTGTGGTTAACTCCAAAATTGATGAAATTTTTATTGGGAGTACATGTATATGATAGAAGTATACTCTGTAAATTTCAGAATTTTTAGACAAAAGTACAATTTTTGATAAATGTCTAAATATTCGGCTATTTTGGCCATATGAAAAATAGTAAATGACTTTTAAAAATTCTGAGAAAAATATATGTTCACTATGGGACTATATTATGCTAAATCTCAGAAAAGAAATATTTTTGGAACTGATTTGGTATTTTTCATGAAAATGGTCTAGTTATGAGTAAATGAATTAAATATGTTTTGTGAAGAAAGAAAATTGAAAAATAGGATTTTATGGCTTGAGAATCCTATATGAGGTATATGCAGATTTTTGATGAGGGTTTTGGTTATTGATGATGAAATTGTAAGAGTTGGCATTTTATGATGATTAAATGCATTAATTAGTAAAGTGTAAACAATTAAAATAAATTGTTTATAAATTTAAGTAATGTTATTCTTTCAATATCATTATACCGAAATATTGGTATGAATTTTATTGTAGAATTTCTATCTTTTGTGTCGGGGTTACTATTCATGTGTTACGAATATTACTCTTGAGATTAAAACTATATGTTGATCATATTATTTTTTTTATCATCATATATAACATTTTTATAACCCTGATGTTGAAATTCTCTTTCACTGGAGTGTAAAGATGGGTAGATTATTGGTATGATCATGACTAGGGTTCTCTTTGGCCTGTAGTGCAAAGTTGAATTGTGACTGGTATGATCATGACCATTGAATTTATAATTGAATATCTTAAGCTTAAGTGCAAAGGTGAATTGATCAACATGGTTATAATTATTGTTTATATAAATTCTGAAATGATTATATATTTCTTTGAGATATGAATATATTTGGCCTGTAGTGCAAATATGAATTGTTGATGAATATCTTTGGCATGTAGTGCAAAGATGGCCTGTTGATGAATATCTTTGGCCTGTAGTGCAAAGATGAACTGTTGTTGAATATCTTTGGCCAGTAGTGCAAAGATGGTTTGTTGATGAATATCTTTGGCCCGTAGTGCAAAGATGGTTTGTTGATGAATATCTTTGGCCCGTAGTGCAAAGATGGATTTGTTAGTATGATTATAAACAGGAACTGTGATTTGGTATAACCATGATCTTTGATGTTTCAGGTAAAGACAGGTGATGAAAATATTCTTCGTCCTGGGTGCGAAGAAAGATTTATAGTCACAATTATGATTATGAGTTATTCATATGATTGTGGAAAGGAACTGTTGAGTGATGTTACATGGATAAAATATTGTTGGTAGATTTTTAACATGGAGAAGATAATAGACTTTATAGTCTATTTGACTCTTCTAATGGATTGCTCGTTCCGCTGCAACTATGGTTGAAATTTTTATCATTTACCATATGTTCTAAATCTCTGATTTATTGTTGATGAAGGCTATTGATAATTGAATTATCTTTAGTCATGATATTCTTTACTGAGCTAGTTGTGCTCACCCTTTTGCTTCACAATTCCTTTCAGGTAATAAGAGTGTAGCTGGGTCGAGCGGGGGTAACAAGGGAATAGAACGGTGGTCATCATTTAGTAGTTATATTTGGTGAAGAAAATAGGGTGAGGCGAACCCAACGTTGGAAGGGTGTTTTGTCACTATCATACAAGATGTCTAATGACATACAACCTCGTGTCATCATAAGACAGGGTTGTGCTCATCCACTTGCTGAGTATATCTATGGGCACTACCTATATAATCTTGGTGTTTGTTTGAAGTATAATTCTCAATTAGAGACAGTGGAGATAATGATAAGTCAAGAGAAGACTCACCATTGGGAAGAATATGATAGTAATCTTCTCATTTTTCTTTGGGGTCTATTGGGTCAACCAAGGATATTTCTGTGGCCATATGATATCTATCATAACCTAGACGCGTGGCCTCCCATGTACGAAGGTTTCCTTGAGCACTTCCCAAATATTCTAATTTCTAAAACAGTTTTTGACTATACCTTTATGTAAGGTGTTATTGTGAGGTGATGTCCACGGTTGGAACATGAGTCACATTTGGTATATATTTGTATCCAAACTCACAGCATATGTGTTGTTGTATTTTGCACGACAATTGTTGTAATAAAGTTGTAGTTGTTTTCTGTACCATGTATTTGACGACTCAGAATGGGTTGGATGGAATGGACCTATTTTGGGGTTGTCACACTGTTAATCAAATGTACTTGCCTGATAAAGAATAAAAGTGTTCCTTCTCTCTCGCAGAGCAGCCGCCACTTCCTTTTTCTTTTCAGCGGCTTCTTTTTCTTTTCTTTTTGATTCATATCACATGTATGATTAGGTTTTAGTATTTATTTATTATTATTTATCTTATTTATTCTCCTAATTATAATAAAATTAGTATTACCCACATTTAATTAAATTAAGCCCAAATAAATTTTAAGGCCCAAATTGTACTAAATTAATTTACTCATCTCTTATTAATATTTAGTAGCCCACATAATTTAAATAAAACTTGACCCAACATAAGAAAAGCCCAATTTTACTAAGTTAATTTATTCATCCCTTATTAAATAACAAGTTTGACTCAAACAAAAGATAAAGTCCAAACAATATGTTTTAAGAATATTATTTTTTTTCCCGGGTATTACATATTAGCCCTCAAAGATCTTGTCAGGAGCTGTTCTTCATTTCAAAGATGTGTTCTTGAGAAATCTGGGTTTCCCAGATTTCTTCCGAGGCAATTGGTCAACGATGGTTTGACCTTGATTAATTTTGATTCTATAATAGATCTAGGTGTTCTACTGACTTGTATGTGTAGTTCACATACCAGTCTACAGCATATCAACAACAACTTGTCCAAACTAGTAAACAACAGCAAAATCAATGTCTTGGAAAATGACCGTCAGATAGCAATCTAGGTTCTGGGTTGCCCAGAAACCAATTCTTGTGATCGGTCAACGCAGTTTGACTGCATATAACAAGAAATCCAGACATGATATGACCCTGTTTTCAATTCCAGATCATAAACAACATGTTATAGAACAAATCCAAAACATAAAACACACAAAACATCTAACACAGAAGAATCTAGAGGCTTTGACATTAGGCTGTCAGGCCTTATTTTTCCACTTTTCCAGATTTGATAAATCTTTAAATTCGAGCACTTTGATGTTATGGATCTGGGATCTAACAACCCAGATCACTAATTAACACCCTCTAAAACAACTTTAAACAACAAATCATAACTTCTAACATCAAATCATATGATTTCTAAGTTTAGGGTTTTTATACCTTTCTAATGCTTGATCTTGAATCTGATAATTGATTTCTGACCTTGGAATACTAACACATGATCTTAGCTTTCTATCTTACTCTCTCTCACTTCCTATTCCCGAATTTTAGAGAGAGAAGGATCTTGGAAATTTTGCTAAGTAAAGTAAGAAATTTTTCTTACTTTTACAACTTATATCTCTTTGATTCAATGAATTGGCTGACATTTGATGGTTGATTGCTGGGGACATAGCCACATGGCTAGGACTAGGGTTGGTGAACAACCATACTAGGGTTAGATCTACACTTCAACTATTAAAGATTATAAAAAGGGAACAAAAGTCATTTGAGTTCCCATTTAAATTCCAAAAAGGTCATTTAATCCAACCCTTAGGGTTTAACCCTTAGGGTTTGGACTCATAGGGTTTGACCCTTAAGGTTAAAACCTAAGGTTACAAAATTAATTTCTAGAATTTCCAAAAATTAGATTTTTTTTAAAATAGAAAAATTAAAATTTCGAAATTATAATTAGGATTCTATAATTATATTAAGATTTCCTAATCATGAAATTCAATCTTACTAATTAGGATTATTATTTCCTAATTAAAATTGCTAATTTAGCAATTAGGGTCATAATTAGTCTTTAAGGTTTATAACCCACGAATTAGAGTTTTAAATAGTAAAATAATTTTTTTCTAATTTAGAAATTAGATTTCCTAATTAGATTAGAGTTTTCTAATTACTTATAATTTGAAAATTAGGATTAATGTTTCCTAATTAACATTAAAATTATTAAACTCGCAATTAGGTTTTTCCTAATTATAAATTAGGGTTTCAAATTTTGTAATTAGGGTTTTCTAACTTAATTAATTAAGCTTTACCCTAATTATATTATAATTAATATACTTAAGTCTCTGAGATCCCAAGTTAGGGTTTTCGAAATCTGAATTAGGGTTTCAAATTCCCGGAATCGAAATTAGGGTTTCAGAACCGATTTCTAGGATTTTCTAACTGAACGTTGACGTTCTTAATATATACTTAGGGTTTGACACTAATAAAATTTATCTGGTCAACCCTTGACCCTTAACCACATACTAAACACATAAATGACCATATACATAGAACATATTCACATATACACTTAATCCTGAATAATTCTTCAACATCCTTCACAGAATTTTGAAATTCTCAAAATTCCTTCCCAAAAATATCAAACACATACACTTATTTTCTGTCTAAGTTCCAATATTGAACCCTAAATAAAAAATTATAATTTTTAAAAATTTTCTAAATTCTCGGGTTGTCACAATACCTATACATGTTGAATCCTCTACACAAGGAGGAACCCAAGGTTCTGATCAAGCCATTAAAGTACCTACGCTCCATTTGGATACAACCAACAAAATTCATGATGCCACCCATCTCAAAGAAGATCCAGACACCGGTGACATCAGGAAAAAAGTCCTTCAAATGGAAGAAACCCTTATTTCTATCAAAGAAATTGGAGCACATGAGAGTGTATCATATGCTGACCTTTGTATATTCCCTGGTGTTCATTATCCAAAGAAGTTTAAAACTCCTAATTTCAAAAAATATGATGGGTTAGGAGATCTTTACACACATTTGAAGGTGTTCATTGGAGAACTTGGATCTTATGCAGAGGACGAGAAGCTTAGAATGCAGCTGTTCCAAAAGAGTCTAACTGGAGAAGCCAGTTCGTGGTATACCAGATTAGGCAACTCAAAGATCCATAGCTGGGAAGAGTTAGCTCATGCCTTCCTTACACAATACAGCTTCTAGTCTCAGATGGCTCATGACCGGTATCAGATTATCAAGGTCAAGAAATAGTCTAAAGAGTCTTTCAGAAAGTATGCTCAAAGGTGGAGTTGGCTTGCTGCTCAAGTGATTCCTGTTATAACAGAGTCAGAAATGGTTATGACCTTTATCGACATACAAGAAGCTCCTTTCTATGAGAGAGTTTTAGCTGGCATTGGTAAACCATTTTCTGAAATGATTAAACATGGAGAGATGACTGAGATGGGATTGAAGTCAGGAAAGATTCAAGATCTAACCATTCTTAAAGCTGTTGCTAAGCACATCCAATCCGGAACTTATGGAAACAACCCCCGGAGGGTCCATAAAAAGAAAGAGGAGGATGTTTCCTTGATACTCCAAGGTCAAAAGGGCAATCAAAATATACCTATTTAGAGGAGAAATTATACTCCCTTTCAAACACAGTCTTCAAACCCTCCATTGTCTAAGGGTGGAGAAGCCAAACGCCCTCGAGTGTTCACACCCCTAGGAGACTCACTCGAGAATATTCTCAATCTTCTGACCACTCAGAAGAAAATTACGCATCTTCTTCCACCAGCCAACCCTAATGGGAGGGGTTTTAATGCTGCTCAAAAATGTGCTTATCATGCCGGAGCACCTGGACATGATACTAAAGATTGTTAGGCCTTGAAACACAAGATCCAAGATTTAATAGACAACGGTGAGATCGTGGTCACCAAACCAAATCAACCTCACGTACAAGACAACCCTCTTCCTCCACACAAAGAGGAAGAGGTCAACATGATTAATTGGAGCAATGGACAGAGTTCCGAATTTAACTGTGAATCATCCCAGATCATCAAAGACGGTGTTGAAAAATGGGATTATGCAAAGTTCCAGTTTATGATGGAACAAAAAATGAAAGCTCTGTGTAAATAGATTGAGCAATTGGCAGAACTGGTGACCTATCAGCATCAAGTCACACGCCAATTATATAGCCAGGAGCATGCTAGTCTCCTTCCCTGGGTTATGAATACTCCCTCGTCACCTTCAAAATATGAAACATTGGAGGATAAACTGACAAAGAGAGCAACTGCCAAAGCCCGTCGGGATTTTGCCAATAAAAGGGAATTTACATACCTGGGCCAACCTATGGAAGAAATACTTCAGATGCAAATCAATGAAGGAAGAATCACATCCTTTCTACCTCTAGTTAATCCTCGTTCAGGACGGTTCAATCCTGATGTAGTATGTCAGTATCACTCCCATTCTCGCGGCCATAGCACGGAAGAATGCTGGGCACTCTGCCACTTTATTCAGAATCTAAATGATAGCGGTGTCCTGCAACTGGCAGACAATGATACCGTGCTATTTGAGAGTGAAAATACTTGTCCTACTAAATAGAAGGGATTGGTAGCAGTTATATCCGCTGAGGCTGATGGGACTCTCAAACCATTCACAATACAAGCAATTTAACTCAAAGGAGTTAACAATCCTTTGAAAGTGGATGCGCCAGAGCCCATCATCTTGCCATTTAGACCACAATATCCTGTTATCAGCTTATAAAAAGTCCTTTGGAATTATGGAGAAGCTGAAGGATCTACCTCTCATACAACTGCTATAGTGTTGAAGGAAAATCCACTGTGTCTTCTCCAAAGGGTGATGAAACCTGTCATCAAATTAAAGGGTAAAATTCCCATGGAGAAGATTAAAAAATTCCTCCGTGCTATGGGTCCTAATAAAGCCAAGGTGGTTTTAAGCTTAAGAGAAACTCCACATCAAATTTCAATACTGGACTTGGTTTTAACTTCTGAGGATCACCGAAAGATTCTAATGAAGATTTTGGAAGAAGCATACTTGCCGAAATCAGTGGATGTGGAAAAATTTTAACATCTGGTTGATCACATTTTCAACAACAATGTGATATCTTTCACTGATAATGACATACCGCCCGAAGGGACCGGTCATTGCAAGCCGTTACACATTGTAGCTTTGTCCTCTGGATACATGTTAGCTAGAGTCTTGGTAGATGGAGGTTTGTCTCTAAACATTTGTCCTTATGCTACGTTGCTGAAGATGAATGTCAATCTCAAGCGGATCCGAATTAGCCATACGATTATCAAAGCTTTTGATGGATCCCGCCGGAATTCAGTCGGAGAGATTGAGCTGCCAATTGAGATTGGTCCCCATACATTCTGTGTAGCTTTCCATGTTCTCAAAATAGATACAGGATACAATCTACTTTTTGGGAGACCGTGGATCCACATGGCCGAGGAAGTCCCTTCCACTCTTCATCAACAACTTAAATACATTATCAACAATAGCCTAATCACAGTCAACGCTGAATCGGAATGTCCTCAACAGGGTGACATGCCACTCATCAGTTTTAATTTCGATGTTGAGCCTGTCAGTTTTTATGCTTTGGAAATAAGCAACACTCAATACCATTCCATTGGGATGCCATTTCCCGTACCCAAGATTTCTGCCGAAGTGATGGAAGATACTCAAGAAATGATGTCATTGGGACACTAGCCAGGACAAGGTCTGGGTAAAAATCATCAGGGTATTAAGCACCCAATTCAAGTGTCCAGTCAAACTGGGACAGCCGGCCTAGGCTATTCTGCCAGTTCCAGTTACAGGAATCCACATAAGTAGAAGCAGATTCCTTTAACTTCAGCCACACGACGATTATCTCCACCTGTAAATCCAGAGTCCGCACAATCTCCGGTAAGGGTGTCAGCCAATGTAATGGCTATGTTATTTCCTAAACCGATACCGGTAAAGGAGAAGGTAGTCTTTGTTCCAGATCCCAAGGTGGAAGAAGAGGAACGAAGAATTAAACAAGTCATCGTCCGAATGATGCCAGGCATACGCATCATTATCCATCATGATGAACATACAAACAGATATACCCCAGACGATGATTGCCCAGACGTAATGGTCATCATTCGGGAGAAGGAGGACGATGACAACCCCTCCATTACTGCGGTCCACCAGAACTTTGCCCTTGCCAATTGGAGCAGCACTCCTTGCATTGGTCGACAAGGGTAAAACGGGCAGGACTTCTTTCTGCCCTGTAGATATCATAACTGCTTACTTTTTTGTACAGTATTAGCAGTTGTTTTGTCCGTATATGCTAACACGTTGTATAATTAAACAGTTTAATATATATTAAGTGAAAGCATATTTTGTTTCAGGACTCTGAACTTAGGTGTGCCTGTACTTACTGATAAGATGCCTTCTTCATAGGGATTGTAACTATGATGAAAAGTTGGACTCAGACTTGATGGAAATACAAGAGGACATTGAGGTGCCTCTGGAGATCGAAGAATGGGATGAAGACAAACCTAAACCCAACCTTGATCAAACCACCTCCTTCAATCTCAAAACCTTAGAAAGCCCTAAGTTAATCCAGATTGGTTCAAACCTTACCCCAAACCAGATGAATGACATGGTTACACTACTAACCCAATTCCAGGATATGTTTGCATGGTCTCATGAAGATATGGTGGGTTTGTCCACTGACATTATCCTTCATCGCCTTCCCATTAAAGAGAGATTCAAGCCAGTCAAGCAGAAACTCAGGCGATTGAAACCTGAGTAGAGTTTAAAGGTGAAAGAAGAAATTGTGAAATAATTTCAAGCTGGTATTATCATGGTGTCCACATATCCTGAATGGATATCCAACATCGTTCCCGTGCCTAAGCCTGGAGGAAAGGTGCGAGTTTGCGTGGATTATCGGGATCTTAAAAAAGCTTGCCTTAAAGATTGCTTTCCCGTGTCATTTATCCACATTCTCATTGAAAATACTGCTCAATATAACATGTACTCCTTCGCTAATTGCTTCGTGGGGTACCATCAGATCATGGTTGCTGAAGAGGGTCGTTAGAAAACTGCTTTCATCACGCCTTGGGGAACATTTTGCTATAGACGATTGTCTTTTGACCTCATCAATGCCGGAGCTACTTATCAGCGAGCCATGATGACTCTTTTCCATGACTTAATGCACAAAGAGATAGAGATATACGTGGATGACATTATTGTCAAATCTCGAAGGGAGGAAGACCACTTAGACCATCTCAAAAAGCTTTTCAACAGGTTGCGTAAGTACAACTTGAAGTTGAATCCAGCCAAGTGCACCTTCGACTTTAAATTAGGTAAGTTGCTAGGATTTCTATTCAGCCACAAAGGGATTGAGCTGGATCCCACCAAAATCCAGGCCATCGCGAAAATGCTCATTCCTCAAACAGATAAGGAAATACGAGGATTTTTGGGAAGAGTCAACTTCTTTAGTAGGTCCATTTCTCAACTCACAGCAACCTGTGAGCCCATCTTCAAGCTGTTAAGGAAGAAATCCTCCATGAAATTGAATGATGAGTGCCAGAAGGCCTTCCTTATCATCAAAGAGCAGCTAGTCAAAGCTCCTATCTTGGTACCACCCAGGGATGATGTTCCCCTGTTCATGTACCTATCCATAAGTGTGACGCCCCCAAAATAGGTCCAATCCATCCAACCTATTCTGAGTCGCCAAAAATATGGTACAGAAAATAACTATAACTTTATTACTACAATTGTCGTGCAAAATACAACAACACATATGTTGTGAGTTTTGATACAAATATATACCAACTGTGACTCATGTCCCAACCGTGGATAGCACGTCACAATGACACCTTACATAAAGGTACAGTAAATTACTTCTCTATTGCTCATCTCCCGTGATAACTTCATTTGGGTTCCTCACATGTTGGGAAGTCATGACAACAACTCTCCCTAGAACTACCCGGCTTTGACTTGTCTGGGATAACATTTGGTGTCATCACTACCGTTGGAATTGACTTTTCTATAAGACATATTCCACCCTCAACTGCTTCTTCATACTCCTGATTCATGATCTGAATCATCAATCTTCGATCCATATCGAATTGAGTTTGACTGCTCTGTACAGGGTAATTTAAAACTCGATGTTGGGTTCTCCCAATTGCTGTCCCAAAAGAGAAATACACATCATCCATTTTATCCTTTTTGGATCGAACGTCTCTTTCTACAATATCAACACGTCGTGCGGCTTTTACCCATGCATCCTTCATTCTCACTCGTTCAGTTGTTTCTACTTTCAGCTGATCCTTGATATATGAATTCTCAGATTCCAGTTTTAATATCTTACACTTTGCCAAAAAGTACTTCTGTTCAAGCATCACATATCGGGTTTTACAATTTTGAATTGTTGCATTCCTTTACTCCACGACTGCCAGCCGTTCTTCAACCTGTTCTTCTAACTCACGAATACGATCTTCCAGTTCTACATTTCGATCAAAAAATTCTTCTAATAAATTTTTCTCAGATTCCTCTTCTTCCTCACTCTCAGCTGCTACCTCTGCGACTAGCTCGGGTGCAACTATTAATTCTTCCCTCACCACAAAAATATCTCTAATTTCTTCTTCACCTGACATCACATTATTCTGGTTGGTGAGTAGAGGTGTCTCCACGGTCTCATTCACTCCATTGTTAACATTCTCAGCTGCCATTCTTAAATACTTCCATAAAACAAGGGTTAATTAAATAAATTAATGTATCACATAATATCCCTATATTATGACCGACCAACAAATAAGCTTAGGTAGGACACACACTAGCGAAGGATTTACTCATCTCTCCCCTCCTAGTTCTATTCCCCGATCTCTGCCAGAGACCATATCCCTAAGCTCTTATACCAACTATGACGCCCTCAAAATAGGTCCAATCCATCCAACATATTCTGAGTCGCCAAAAATATGGTACATAAAATAACTACAATTTTATTACTACAATTGTCGTGCAAAATACAATAACACATATATTGTGAGTTTTGATACAAATATATTTTAACTGTGACTCATGTCCCAACTGTGGATAGCACGTCACAATGGCACCTTACATAAAGGTACAATCAATAACTTTTTTATAAATTAAAATCTTCAGAAAATACCCAAGGAAACCTTCGTACATGGGAGGCCATGCGTCTAGGTTATGATAGATATCATATACCCACGGAATTATCCTTGGTTGACCCAATAGACCCCAAAGAAAAACGAGAAGATTACTATCATATTCTCTCCAATGGTGAGTCTTCTCTTGACATAATTATCTCCATTTTCTCTAATTGAGAATTATATTTTAACCAAACTCTAAGATTGTATAGGTAGTGCTCGTAGATATACTCAGCAAGTGGATGTGCACAATTCTGTCTTATGATAACACGAAGTCGCCTGTCGTTAGACATCTTGTATGATAGTGGCAAAACACCCTTCCAACATTGGGTTTGCCTCACCCTATTTGATTCACCAAATATAACTACTAAATAATGTATAAAATATAACACACTTTTCTATACTGCTTAGGGAGAACATCCAGAGCTAGAGACCACCGTTCTATTTCTCTGTTATCCCCGCTCGACCCAGCTACACTCTTATTACCTGAAAGGAATTGTGAAATAAAAGGGTGAGAACAAATAGCCCAGTAAAGAATATCATGACTCAATAGCCTTCATCAGTAATAAATTAGATATTTAGAACATATGGTAGAAGATAAAAGTTTCCAACCATAATAGCAGCGGAATCAATAATCCATTAAAAGAGTCAAGTAGAACATAATGTCTACTATCTCCTCTAGATTAAAAGTCCATCATTAATATTTCATTCCTGTAATAATCATCAACAGTTCTTGGTGATACCCAAGACAAAGAAAACTCTCATCACCTGTGTTCACCTGAACCACCACAGATTATAATTAAATCACATTTCATATTTATAATCAAGTAAATCAACAGTCCAACTTTGCACTACATGCCAAAGATATTCATTAACAGTAAAACCAATGACCAACAGTTCATCTTTGCACTACAGGCCAAAGATATACAACTGTAAAACCAATAATGCTGAGACTCAGCTTAATAGTATCACGACCACGAATTATCCATGCACTATGGGCCAAGGATATTCGTGTTTTCAATTACAGTCATGACTATACTGAATAATCTCTGGTCATAATCATACCAAGTCCATCTATGCACTACGGGCCAAAGATGACTTTTACCACATCGTTTGTAACATTACGGTCATGATTATACTGAATAATCCCTGGTCATAATCATACCAAGTCCATCTATGCACTACGGGCCATAGATGACTTTCAACACAATATAAACATGAGAATGATGACAATGATATAAAGAATCGATCACATGAGATAAATGATAAATTTTTAAAGACTTTAACAATTTAATTTACCAATTTTGGAGTTAATCACAAGGAGTTATAAGGGTTTACTTTTAAAATAGTCTTTTCCCATAAAATTCATAACTCCTAATCTATACATCCAAAAATCGCCATTTTTGGACACAATCTAGAAAACTCATCAAATTATCATTTTAAATTTTTTCAGAATTTTTGAGGGTCGAAAAAATTACGAAACTGAAAAACATAATAACTCTTACAATCCCTTACCTCAAAAGAGCAATATTTTTGACTAGAATATTGGATGTAAAGCCGAAAGAAACTTACACTGAATAGCAACTCTCAAAGTATCTAAATACTCACTAAATTACGCTAGATAATATAGAGAGAAAACTTATGAATTCTGGTGTGATTTTCAATTATAACCTAAGCGCCTATTTATAGGAAAATGCTAGAACGCCAAATGAGACTAATAAAATAATATTATTTATTTCCTTTCCTTCTACGCCATACTTCTTAAATCAGCTAGCATGCCAATTCTGAAAATTTTTGGCAGCCCACATGTTTAAAACAAAAGTGGATCCCACCCAATTTTAATAAAAATTATTTTATTTTCCGAAACTTCAGTAATTCATAATAAATAGTCCATTTATCAGAAAAATATGAATTTTATGTCCATTTCACACGAAATCAAATTCTCTACAACTTTGTAGCTTTAAGTTTTTCCAAATTCCAGACAGAAAATATCTAAAACCCACAAACGGATGATTTTCAACACTTCTTAAAATTCATAACAAATCATGCGTTACTTTTTAACGGTTCAAAATTTGTGGACATATACTCAACTAATATATGTATAACATATCCAAAAATCATAATGATCCAACGGTCGGATTAAAATTATAACTCACGCAATAGAGCTTTAAGAACACTGTTTTGATTTTTAAAACCTCCATTCCGATAAAATATTGATAAAACCCCTCAACACTAATTCCTTTATTTATAACCATATAAATAAATACATCATTTATATCTACATCAAATAAATATTTTCTTATCATATAAATTAATAATTAATTATTCACAAATAATATTACAGAATCACAATTATGACAACCAGGCCGTTCTCAGGAAAGAGGGGGCTTTTCGATAAGAATTTCTCCCTATTGGCGCGTAATTAGATTATCTAACCTCTCCTCGATAGAACTTTCTAGATATTGTCAATAATGCTATCTAATAACATTATTCAAATAATATGAATTATTGATCTGATAATAAAAAATAATGTGTAGTGATAATTATTGAAATAACAATAATATAAACTATCAACGCAACAATAAAATAAAATATTGAACTGTAATTACTATAACAATTATTGAGTAGTGTCTTCTTACGTAAGGAACAATAATTCAACAATACTGTGCAATACCGTGTGCTACTATGCAACAATGCGTATTACTGTATTTTAACCACTAAGTATTCTAACAGTGCTAACGGTAACGATTACGCCGTTATTTATAAAAACTCAAATTTATCATTTTCTTCATCCGATAGTTATTCTGTTATTGGGCCCACAAATGGTTGTGCCGTCGTACGAATATTCCCCGACAACAAGAATATTCCACGACCAAACAAATATTCCCCGACAACAATGAATATTTTATAACCACTTGCTTATTTTGAAAAAAAAATAATTTCACCCATAACTTTAAACTTTTATCAATTTAACTATTTACTAAATAGAAAAATTGAATACTTTTATTTCATAAAATTTGGGGTCTTATAATCTCCAATCCTTATGAAATTTTACCCTCGAAATTTACGTGCCTAGTATTTCGAAGACTTGAGAATACCTTGAATTTATTTCAAATTCTATCTCCCCGGTCATCATGATTTCTCCATTGCTCATCTCCCGTGATAACTTCATTTGGGTTCCTCACTTGTTGGGAAGTCATGACAACCACTCTCCCTTGAACTACCCGACTTTGACTTGTCTGGGGCAGCATTTGGTGTCATCACTACCGTTGGAATTGACTTTTCTATAGGGCATATTTCACCCTCAACTGCTTCTTCGTAATCCTGATTCATAATCTGAATTATCAATCTTCGGTCTATATCGAATTGAGGTTGACCGCTCTATATAGGGTAATTCAAAACTCGATGTTGGGTTCTCCCAATTGCTGTCCAAAAAGAGAAATACACATCATCCATTTTAGCCTTTTTGGATCGAACGTCTCTTTCTACAATATCAACACGTCGTGCGGCTTTTACCGATGCATCCTTCATTCTCACTCGTTCAGTTGTTTCTTCTTTCAGCTGATCTGTAAGACCCCAACTTATTAATGAATAAAATCAAATTTTTTCTAAATATTATTGTGAATAATAAGGGGTTAATTTGATATAATACTTTGGTTATGGGTGAAATGTGCAAATTTTGTAAAATAAGAAAGTGGTTATAAAATATTCATTTTGTCGGGGAATATTCGTTTGGTCGTGGAATATTCTTGCTGTCGGGGAATATTCGTACGACGGCGCAGCCTTGTGTGGGCCCCATAACGGAAAGCGATTGGATGAAGAAAACGACAAGTATAAGTTGTATATAAATAACGGCGTAGTTGTTACCGTTAATACTGTTGGAATACCCGGTGGTTAAATTACAGTAGCACACGGTATTGTACCAATTATTGATTCTTACGTAAGAAGGCACTACTCAATAATTGTTACAGTAGTTATTATTCAATATTTTATTTTATTGATTCAATAATTGCTGCGTTGATATTTTATATTATTGTTGTTTCAATAATTGTTGCTGCACAGTATTTTCCATTATCAGATCAATAATTCATATTATTTGAATAATATTATTAGATAACATTATTAATAATGTCTAGAAAGTTCTGTCTAAGGAGAGGTTTGGTCATCTAATTGCGCGCCAGTAAGGAGAAATCCTTATTGGAAAGCCCCCTCTTTCCTGGGAACGGCCTGGTTGTCATAAATGTGATTCTGTAATATTATTTGTGAATAATTAATTATTGATTCACATGATAAGGAAATATTTATTTTATGTGAATATAAATGAGGGATATATTTTTGTGGTTAAAAATGAAGGAGTTAATGTTGAGGTTTTTATCCGTATTTTTGTCAGAATGGAGGTATTAAAAATCAGGGTTTTTGAGATATTTTGCGGAGGTTATAATTTTTAATCCGACCGTTAGATTGTGGTAATTTTTGGATATGTTTTACATATATAAGTTGAGTATATGCCCACAAATTTTGAACCGTTAAAAATGAACGTATGATTTATTATGAATTTTACAAGATGACTGGTTCAGAAATTATTGAATTTTCGGAGTTTATCATTTTGATGGAAAATTCTAGAATTGGTGGGCCCCACTTGTGGTTGGTGAAGAAATGTGCTGAATTATATTTCAAATGTGGTGGGTGGAAATAGTAGCAGGTAAAGCCATCAAGTTGCAGGTCAAGCCTACTAAAAATTTTCTATAAATAGAGGGCTAAGTTAGAATTGAAAATCACACCAGAAATAAGTTTTCTCTCTTTCTCTCTCTAGATTATTGAGTGTATTTTGTGAGTATTTAGATACTTTGAGAGTTTCTATTCATTAGAGCAAGTTTCTTTCAGCTTTATACCGGTATTCCGACCAGAAGTACTGATATCTTGAGGTAAGGGATATTATTTTCTTCTTAAATGATATTATTTTCTTCAATATCATTATGCTGAAATATTGATATGAGTTTTTATCAAATTTGAAACTTTTTGTGTCGGAGTTACTATTGACCTATACGGCACTATTCACGTATATGGTACTATTCACGAATACGGCATTATTCACCGAAAAATAAAATTTTTTCTTTTTGTCCAAGATGTCTATTATGGTTACTATCTTTGATTGTATCCATGTTTTGATCTTTATTTTTGAATTCTGCTTCACAATTGATTATTATGAAGTATTATTGATCTTGGATAAACTGTTATACGAATCCCTACTATTTGTCCTTCTGTCTCACTGGATTCGTTTTCTTTAAGATATTTTTCATCATCCTCAGTCCTAAATGATGATATTACTGAATATCTTTAGCCTGTAGTGCAAAGATGTATGATTACTTGATGAATATCTTTGGCCTGTAGTGCAAAGATGAACAGGTGTTGAGATGAACATGACCGACTGGTGATACAAATGAATATCTTTGGCATGTAGTGCAAAGATGAATATTTGATTAAAGATGGTTATTGATTGTTGTTACAGGGAAAAAATATTGATGATGGACTTTTAAATATTAGAAGATAGTAGAATTCTTTCTCTACTTGACTCTTCTAATGGTTTGCTGTTTCCGCTGCAGTTGTTGATCTAAAACTTGTTGTCGATTATATTCTATCAGATTTTTCCCTGTTGAATACTAATGATAATTTGTTGTATATTATCTTAGTCATAATATTCTTTACTGGGCTAGTTGAGCTCACCCTTTTCCTTTTTGTTCCATTTTTCTTCTCAGGAGGTGAGAACATAGCAGGATCTAGTCAAAGTATGGAGTGATAGTTCTAGAAAGATGTTTTAGCAGTCCTCACTATTTTTGTAAAATAGTGTTTGAATAATTGTATTGAGGACTTATTTGAGTGTGGATATTGTCTAGAAGACAATATTTGTATTTAAACTCACAGTATGTGTTGTCGTATTTTGCACGACAATTGTATTATTGAAGTTGTAGTTTGCTTTCTGTACCATATATTTGGCGACTCGGAATGGGTGTTGTATACCTATTTTGGGGGTGTCACAGTTGGTATCAGAGCTTAGGGATATGATCCCTGGCTGAGATGTGAGACAAGAACTAGGAAGGGAGAGACGGGGAATTCCTTCGCTAGTATGACCTGACTAAGTTTATTTGGTGTTTATTTGGTCTGTCAGAGTATAGGGATAATATATGACATGACTATTAACCCTTGTTTTATGGCAGTATTTAAGAATGGCAGCTGAGAACGTTAATAATGGAGTAAATCAGACCGTGGAGAGACCTTTGATCACCACCCAGGGGAACGTGCAACAGGAAGGCAATATTCCTCCTATAAACAACGTTACCGAGCAAACGATGAATGATGGAATGTTTAGGAGCTTTTTGCAGTTCATGCAAAATCATACGAGAGAGACTCGTGTGCAGAATACGGGTGGAAATGATAACAACGCGCGGTTTGTCACAGCTAAGCAGTTCAAAGAATTGGGACCACCAGAATTTAAGGGAAAGCCGGATCCGATCATGGCGGAAACGTGGGTCAAGCAAATTACCAAGATATTCGATGTCTTGGGATGCACGGAGGAACAGAAGGTTCCATTCGCCACATTTATGTTCCGCGGTGAGGCAGACTACTGGTGGGAGTCTGTGAAGTGTACCCAGCCTGACGCACTCAACATGTCCTGGGAAATATTTCAAAAACTGTTCAATGACAAGTACTTTCCTGAAAGTATTCGTCATATGAAGGAGGTGGAGTTTATCAGACTGGAACAAAACAACATGACGGTGTCCCAGTACGAAGCGAAGTTTGCAGAGTTATCCAGGTTTGCACCTCATTTGGTCGAAAATGAGGAACGAATGACAAGGATGTTTCTGAGAGGTCTAAAACCCGAGATTCGACAATATCTTATCTCTCATAAATTTTCTTTATATTCAAATGTTGTAAATAGGGCTCAATTATTAGAGCGAGATAATGAGTATGTGCAACCGAGGGACCACAACCAGGGTCATACCGGTGGCGGCAGTCATCGAAGCAATGAAAACCAGCAGGGAGGAAAACATTCGGACAAAAGCGGTAACCACTCTGGTGGTAATCGTGGTCGTGATAATAAAAGGAGCAAGTCAGGAGGAGATTTTAAGAAGAGAAGGTACAACAATGATAATGTGAAGACGTCAGCACAAACATCAACTGTTTCTAGGGGAGGAGAACGACCACCGGTCGTATGTTACAAATGTGGGAAAGAGGGACATATCAGCCCAAACTGTCCACAACAATCTAAGGTATGTTATAACTGTGGAAAGGAGGGTTATATAGCTCGAGAGTGTTCTGTAGCAAAACCAAGTTCAGCGGGGATGGTGACTCCAAAAGTTGTCCCGGATAAGTCGAAATCAGCGGTTCCTGGAAGGGCGTTTGTCGTGACTGGCCAAAACGCGAGAAACCCGAACGAGGTGATCACGGGTAATCTAATCTTGAATTCTTACGAAGTTTATACTTTACTAGATATCGGTTCTACCCATTCTTTTATCTCTCCTGCTTGTGCTCAACGTTTAAACTTGACTCCGGAGAAATTGGACTTTAACTTATCTGTTGAAACTCCGTTGGGTGAAACCTTCGTTACATCTACAGTTTATAAATCTTGCATGATCCAAGTTGGCACTATCACATTACCTGTTGATCTTATCTCTTTAAAGATACTTGCTTTTGATGTGATTTTAGGAATTGATTGGTTAACCACTCATCATGCTAAAATTGATTATTTTCGTAAGGTTGTTAGTTTTCATATTCCTAACCAACCTGTCATACGAATTCAAACTACTAAACCACTAAAATCAGTCACTGTCATATCAAGCCACAAAGCTATTCGTTTATTGAAAAACGGATGTCAAGCTTTCTTAGCCCATGTTATGGATTTGAACAAAGACAAGTCAGATTTGAATAATATTTCTATTGTTAGAGAATTTCCCGATGTATTTCCTGAAGAACTTCCTGGTCTACCCCCAGAACGTGAAGTTGAATTCTTTATTGACCTTGAACCCGGTACAAAGCCCATTTCTAAAACTCCATATCGAATGACTCCTATTGAACTTCAGGAGTTAAAAGTCCAACTACAGGAGTTGTTGGACATCGGTTTTATTTGTCCTAGTACGTCTCCTTGGGGTGCTCCTGTTTTATTCGTAAAGAAAAAAGACGGGAGTATGCGACTTTGTATCGACTATCGAGAATTGAATCATGTCACTATCAAGAATAGGTATCCGCTACCTCGCATTGATGACATGTTCGACCAGTTACAAGGAACACAATTCTTTTCAAAGATCGACCTTCGTTCTGGATATCATCAGTTGAAGATTAAAACTGAGGATATTCCAAAAACTGCCTTCAGAACTCGGTACGGGCATTATGAATTCTTAGTAATGTCTTTTGGATTGACTAATGCTCATGCTGCCTTCATGGATATGATGAACCGTGTATTCAAAGAATATTTGGATCAGTTCGTTGTTGTCTTTATTGATGACATCCTCATCTATTCCAAAAGTCGTGAAGATCATGAGCGCCATTTGAAGCTGGTACTGCAAAGGCTTCGTGAAAACAAGCTATATGCCAAACTGAAGAAATGCGAGTTCTGGCTTGAGGAAGTAGCATTCCTTGGGCACGTGGTGTCAAAACATGGAGTATCTGTCGACCCGGCGAAGATTGAAGCCATACAAAGTTGGGAGCAACCAAAGTCGGTAACCGAAGTACGTAGCTTTCTGGGCTTAGCTGGTTATTATCGGAGATTTGTGGAAGGATTTTCTCGAATCGCTACTCCGTTAACTCAGCTGACTCGGAAGGATACAAAATTCGTATGGAGTGAGGAATGCGAGAAGAGTTTCCAAGAACTCAAGAGGAGACTCATTTCGGCACCTGTTCTGACAATACCATCTGGTTCGGATGGATTTGTTATCTACAGCGATGCTTCAGGCAAAGGGTTAGGATGTGTTCTCATGCAACATGGGAAAGTCATAGCCTATGCCTCACGACAACTCAAAGAATATGAGAGGAATTATCCTACTCATGATTTGGAGTTGGCAGCAGTCGTTTTTGCGTTGAAGATTTGGAGACACTACCTGTATGGGGAGAAAGTGGAGATCTATACAGATCATAAAAGCCTCAAATATTTCTTCACCCAAAAGGAACTCAACATGCGGCAACGACGTTGGCTTGAGCTGTTGAAAGATTACGATCATACCATCCAATATCATCCTGGAAAAGCAAACGTAGTAGCTGACGCATTGAGTAGAAGATCATATGCGGGTACGAGTGCAATGTTGTTAACACAAAGGCCCATTTTGTATGACTTGCAAAGGATGGAGATAGAGATGAAGGCTCCAAGTACCCACATGATGATATCAAATATACGAGTAGAACCGACTTTAATCGATAAAGTTAAAGCTGCTCAAGCTACGGACATAGAGCTGATGCGTATGAAGAAGAAAGTGCAAGAAGGTGCTATTCCAGAAGCAAGAATCGATGAAGAAGGAATACTTCGAGTCAACTCCAGACTTTGTGTTCCTAACGATTTTGACTTGAAGCATAGAATAATGATGGAGGCACACAACACACCGTTTGCAATCCATCCTGGGAGTACCAAAATGTATCACGATCTTCGACATACATTTTGGTGGAGCAATATGAAAAGAGAGATCGCGGAGTTTATCTCGAGATGTTTAACTTGTCAACGTGTAAAAGCGGAGCATCAAGTACCAAAGGGTCCATTGCAACCACTTGAGATTCCAAAATGGAAGTGGGAACACATTACTATGGATTTTGTTACGGGTCTTCCCAAGGTTTCTCAAGGCATAGATGCGATTTGGGTTATTGTTGATAGATTAACCAAGTCCGCTCATTTCTTGCCGATACGTGAGACTTATTCCCTTGAACGTCTTGCTAGTATGTACGTGAACGAGATTGTGAGATTGCATGGCATGCCAGTATCCATAGTTTCGGATCGTGACCCAAGATTCACTTCACGATTTTGGGTTAGCTTGCAGAAAGCTATGGGCACGGATTTACGATTCAGTTCGGCATACCATCCTCAAACGGACGGACAATCAGAGAGGACTATTCAAACTCTTGAAGATCTATTAAGACTTTGTGTCCTAGATCTCAAAGGGAGTTGGGATAAGTACCTACCATTGGTGGAATTCTCCTACAACAACAGTTATCAGGCGAGCATAGGTGTGGCTCCATTCGAGGCGTTGTATGGAAGAAAATGTCGTTCTCCAGTATGCTGGGACGAGGTGGGTGAAGCAACATTGTTGGGACCAGAGTTGGTACGCATTACTACAGAGAAGATCCAAACGATTCGACAACGTATACAAACGGCACAGGATCGACAAAAGAGTTATGCGGATCTTCATCGGAAGGACGTGGAATTTAATATTGGGGATCATGTATTGTTACGTGTTGCACCATGGAAGGGAGTTACAAGATTTGGGAAGAGAGGAAAGCTCAATCCAAGATTTGTTGGTCCATTTGAGATTCTTGAGCGAATAGGAAATGTGGCATATAGACTCGCATTACCTCCAAGCATGTCTCGTGTTCATAATGTTTTTCACATATCTATGCTTCGTAAATATGTTAAAGACCCGAACCACATTATTGAGTTAGAACCAGACGAGATAGCTGAAGATTTAACGTACGAGGAGGTACCTGTTAAGATCTTGGATAGGAAAGAGCATGTCCTACGCACGAAGGTTATACCACAAGTTAAGGTTTTGTGGAGAAACCATGCTATTGAAGAAATGACCTGGGAGTTGGAATCAGAAATGAAAGCGAGGTATCCTCACCTTTTTGAAACATCAGGTACGTACGTCAATTTCGAGGACGAAATTTCATAAGGAGGGAGGTTGTAAGACCCCAACTTATTAATGAATAAAATCAAATTTTCTCTAAATATTATTGTGAATAATAAGGGGTTAATTTGATATAATACTTTGGTTATGGGTGAAATGTGCAAATTTTGAAAAATAAGCAAGTGGTTATAAAATATTCATTTTGTCGGGGAATATTCGTTTGGTCGTGGAATATTCTTGCTGTCGGGGAATATTCGTACGACGGCGCAGCCTTGTGTGGGCCCCATAACGGAAAGCGATTGGATGAAGAAAACGACAAGTATAAGTTGTTTATAAATAACGGCGTAGTTGTTACCGTTAATACTGTTGGAATACCCGGTGGTTAAAATACAGTAGCACACGGTATTGCACCAATTATTGATTCTTACGTAAGAAGGCACTACTCAATAATTGTTACAGTAGTTATTGTTCAATATTTTATTTTATTGATTCAATAATTGCTGCGTTGATATTTTATATTATTGTTGTTTCAATAATTGTTGCTGCACAGTATTTTCCATTATCAGATCAATAATTCATATTATTTGAATAATATTATTAGATAACATTATTGGCAATGTCTAGAAAGTTCTGTCTAAGGAGAGGTTTGGTCATCTAATTGCGCGCCAGTAAGGAGAAATCCTTATTGGAAAGCCCCCTCTTTCCTGGGAACGGCCTGGTTGTCATAAATGTGATTCTGTAATATTATTTGTGAATAATTAATTATTGATTCATATGATAAGGAAATATTTATTTTATGTGGATATAAATGAGGGATATATTTTTGTGGTTAAAAATGAAGGAGTTAATGTTGAGGTTTTTATCAGTATTTTTGTCGGAATGGAGGTATTAAAAATCAGGGTTTTTGAGATATTTTGCGGGGGTTATAATTTTTAATCCGACCGTTGGATCGTGGTAATTTTTGGATATGTTATACATATATAAGTTGAGTATATGCCCACAAATTTTGAACCGTTAAAAATGAACGTATGATTTATTATGAATTTTACAAGATGACTGGTTCAGAAATTGTTGAATTTTCGGAGTTTATCATTTTGATGGAAAATTCTAGAATTGGTGGGCCCCACTTGTGGTTGGTGAAGAAATGTGCTGAATTATATTTCAAATGTGGTGGGTGGGAATAGTAGCAGGTAAAGCCATCAGGTTGCAGGTCAAGCCTACTAAAATTTTTCTATAAATAGAGGGCTAAGTTAGAATTGAAAATCACACCAGAAACAAGTTTTCTCTCTTTCTCTCTCTAGATTATTGAGTGTATTTTGTGAGTATTTAGATACTTTGAGAGTTTCTATTCATCAGAGCAAGTTTCTTTCAGCCTTATACCGGTATTCCGACCAGAAGTACTGATATCTTGAGGTAAGGGATATTATTTTCTTCTTAAATGATATTATTTTCTTCAATATCATTATGCTGAAATATTGATATGAGTTTTTATCAAATTTGAAACTTTTTGTGTCAGAGTTACTATTCACGTATACGACACTATTCACGTATACGGTACTATTCACGAATACGGCACTATTCACCGAAAAATAAATTTTTTTTTTGTCCAAGATGTCTATTATGGTTACTATCTTTGATTGTATCCATGTTTTGATCTTTATTTTTGAATTCTGCTTCACAATTGATTATTATGAAGTATTATTGATCTTGGATAAACTGTTATACGAATCCCTACTATTTGTCCTTCTGTCTCACTGGATTCGTTTTCTTTAAGATATTTTTCATCATCCTCAGTCCTAAATGATGATATTTGGCCTGTAGTGCAAAGATGTATGATTACTTGATGAATATCTTTGGCCTGTAGTGCAAAGATGAACAGGTGTTGAGATGAACATGACCGACTGGTGATACAAATGAATATCTTTGGCATGTAGTGCAAAGATGAATATTTGATTAAAGATGGTTATTGATTATTGTTACAGGGATAAAATATTGATGATGGACTTTTAAATCTTAGAAGATAGTAGAATTCTTTCTCTACTTGACTCTTCTAATGGTTTGCTATTTCCGCTGTAGTTGTTGATCTAAAACTTGTTGTCGATTATATTCTATCAGATTTTTCCCTGTTGAATACTAATGATAATTTGTTGTATATTATCTTAGTCATAATATTCTTTACTGGGCTAGTTGAGCTCACCCTTTTTCTTTTTGTTCCATTTTTCTTCTCAGGAGGTGAGAACATAGCAGGATCTAGTCGGGGTATGGAGTGATGGTTCTAGAAAGTTGTTTTAGCAGTCCTCACTATTTCTGTAAAATAGTGTTTGAATAATTGTATTGAGGACTTATTTGAGTGTGGATATTGTCTAGAAGATAATATTTGTATTTAAACTCACAGTATGTGTTGTCGTATTTTGCACGACAATTATATTGTTGAAGTTGTAGTTTGCTTTCTGTACCATGTATTTGGCGACTCAGAATGAGTGTTGTATACCTATTTTGGGGGCGTCACATGATCCTTGATATTTGAATTCTCAGATTCCAGCTTTAATATCTTACACTCTGCCAAAGAGTACTTCTGTTCAAGCATCACATATCGGGTATTACAATTTTGAATTGTTGCATTCCTTTGCTCCACGACCGCCTGTCGTTCTTCAACCTGTTCTTCTAACTCACGAATACGATCTTGCAGTTCTACATTTCGATCAAAAAATTCTTCTAATAAATTCTGCTAAGGTTCCTCTTCTTCCACACTCTTAGCTGCTACCTCTGCGACTAGCTCGGGTGCAACTATTAATTATCCCCTCACCACAAGAATATCTCTAATTTCTTCTTCACCTGACATCACATTATTCTGGTTGGTGATTAGAAGTGTCTCCACGGTCTCATTTACTCCATTGTTAATATTCTCAGCTGTCATTCTTAAATACTTTCATAAAACAAGGGTTAATTAAACAAATTAACGTGTCACATAATATCCCTATATTATGACCGACCAACAAATAAGCTTAGGTAGGACACACACTAGCGAATGATTTACTCATCTCTCCCCTCCTAGTTCTATTCCTTGATCTCCGCTAGAGACCATATCCCTAAACTCTGATACCAATTGTGACGCCCCCAAAATAGGTCCAATCCATCTAACCTATTTTGAGTCGCCAAAAATATGGTACAAAAAACAACTACAACTTTATTACTACAATTATCGTGCAAAATACAACAACACATATGTTGTGAGTTTTGATACAAATATATACCAACTGTGACTCATGTCCCAACCGTGGATAGCACGTCACAATGGCACCTTACATAAAGGTATAGTCAATAACTATTTTAGAAATTAAAATCTTCAAAAAATACTCAAGGAAACCTTCGTACATGGGAGGCCATGCGTCTAGGTTATGATAGATATCATATGCCCACAAAATTATCCTTGGTTGACCCAATAGACCCCAAAGAAAAACGAGAAGATTACTATCATATTCTTTCCAATGGTGAGTCTTCTCTTGACATATAATTATCTCCATTTTCTCCAATTCAGAATTATATTTTAACCAAACTCCAAGATTGTATGGGAAGTCGCCTGTCGTTAGACATCTTGTATGATAAGGGCAAAACACCCTTTCAACGTTGGGTTTGCCTCACCCTATTTGATTCATAACTACTAAATAATGTATAAAATATAACACACTTTTTTATACTGCTTAGGGAGAACATCCACAGCTAGAGACCACCGATCTATTTCCCTGTTACCCCCGCTCGACCCAGCTACACTCTTATTACCTGAAAGGAATTATGAAGCAAAAGGGTGAGCACAAATAGCCCAGTAAAGATTATCATGACTAAAGATAATTAAATTATCAATAGCCTTCATCAGTAATAAATAAGAGATTTAGAACATATGGTAGAAGATAAAAGTTTCTAACCATAATAGCAGCAAAATCAACAATACATTAGAAGAGTCAAGTAGAACATAATGTCTACTATCTCCTCTAGATTAAAAGTCCATCATTAATATTTTATTCATGTAATAATCATCAACAGTTCTTGGTGATACCCAAGACAAAGAAAACTCTCATCACCTGTGTTCACCTGAACCACCACAGATTATAATTAAATCACATTTCATATTTATAATCAAGTAAATCAACAGTCCAACTTTGCACTACATGCCAAAGATATTCATTAACAGTAAAACCAATGACCAACAGTCCATCTTTTCACTACAGGCCAAAGATATACAACTGTACAACCAATAATGCTGAGACTCAGCTTAATAGTATCACGACCACGAATTATCCATGCACTACGGCCTAAGGATATTCGTGTTTTCAATTACGGTCATGATTATACCGAATAATCCCTGGTCATAATTATACCAAGTCCATCTATGCACTACGGGCCAAAGATGACTTTTACCACATCGTTTGTGACATTTCGATCATGATTATACCGAATAATTCCCGGTCATAATCATACCAAGTCCATCTATGCACTACTGGCCATAGATCACTTTCAACACAATATAAACATGAGAATGATGACAATGATATAAAGAATCGGTCACATGAGATAAAGGATGAATTTTTAAAGACTTTAGCAATTTAATTTATCTATAATTCAATCATATCCAAATTATCAATATGATACTGCTTTGTGGAGTAAAATTGAAGAATAATATTATATCAAAAATAATTTGAATAGAAAATAATATTTCAATGAATATTCAACGAATATAATAACATTATTCATTATATAATAACATTAAATTCATTTACTAATATTATTAATCATTAAATAATATTTTAAATCAATAATTTCATACACCTTCATCCAAATATTATAAATCATTTTATAATCTCATAATCTAATTTTATTACAACAATATCTTAATCATTTACTAAACTTATAAATAATTTATTTTAATTATTTACACTTTACTAAGTAATGCATTTAATCATCCTAAAATACCAAACCCATAAGATTTCATCACCAATAACAAAAACTCTCATCAAAAATTTGTATATACATTATATAGGATTTTCTAGCCATAAAATCCTATTTTTCAATTTTCTTACTTTACATAACATATTTAATTCATTTATTCACAACTAGTCTATTTTTATGAAAATACCAAATCAGTCCCAGAAAATTTTTTTTCTGGGATTTTACTGAATATAGTCTCATGTTGAACATATATTTTTCTCAGAATTTTTAAAATTTATTTACTATTTTTTAAATGGCCAAAACTGTTGAATATTTAGACATTTATCATAAACAGTATTTTTGTCCAAAAAATTCAAAATTTACAGAGTATACTGCTATTATATACATGTACTCCCAGTAAAAATTTTACCAATTTTGGAGTTAACCACAAGGAGTTATAAGGGTTTACTTTTAAAATAGTCTTTTCCCATAAAATTCATAACTCCTAATTTACACATCCAAAAATCGCCATTTTTGGACACAATCTAGAAAACTCATCAAATTATCATTTCAAATTTTTTTAGAATTTTTGAGGGTCGAAAAAATTACGAAACTGAAAAACATAATAACCCTTACAATCCCTTACCTCAAAAGAGCAGTATTTCTGACTGGAATATTGGATGTAAAGCCGAAGGAAACTTGCACTGAATAGCAACTCTCAAAGTATTTAAATACTCACTAAAATACGCTCGATAATATAGAGAGAAAACTTATGAATTCTGGTATGATTTTCAATTCTAACCTAAGCGCCTATTTATAGGAAAATGCTAGAACGCCAAAGGGGACTAAATTAATAAAATAATATTATTTATTTCCTTTCCTTCTACGCCATCCTTCTTGAATCAGCTAGCATGCCAATTCTGAAATTTTTTGGCAGCCCACATGTTTAAAACAAAAGTGGGTCCCACTCAATTTTAATAAAAATTATTTTATTTTTCGAAACTTCAGTAATTCATAATAAATAGTCTGTTTATCAGAAATATACGAATTTTATGTCTATTCCACACGAAATCAAATTCTCTACAACTTTGTAGCTTTAAATTTTTCCAAGTTCCAGACAGAAAATATTTGAAACCCACAAACGGATGATTTTCAACACTTCTTAAAATTAATAACAAATCATGTGTTAATTTTTAACTGTTCAAAATTTGTTGACATATACTCAACTTATATATGTACAACATATCCAACAATCACAACGATCCAACGGTCGGATTAAAATTATAACTCACGCAATAGAGTTTTAAGAACACTGTTTTGATTTTTAAAGCATCCATTCCGACAAAATACTGATAAAACCCCTCAACACTAATTCCTTCATTTATAACCACATAAATAAATCCATCATTTATATCCATATCAAATAAATATTTTCTTATCATATAAATCAATAATTAATTATTCACAAATAATATTACAGAATCACAATTATAACAACCAGACCGTTCTCAGGAAAGAGGGGGCTTTCCGATAAGGATTTCTCCCTATTAGCACGCAATTAGATTATCTAACCTCTCCTCGATAGAACTTTCTAGACATTGTCAATAATGCTATCTAATAACATTATTCAAATAATATGAATTATTGATCTGATAATGGAAAATATTGTGCAGTGACAATTATTAAAATAACAATAATATAAACTATCAACGCAGCAATAAAATAAAATATTGAACAGTAATTACTGTAACAATTATTGAGTGGTGCCTTCTTACGTAAGGATCAATAATTCAACAATAATGTGTAATACCGTGTGCTACTGTGCAACAACACGTATTACTGTATTTTAACCACTAGGTATTCCAACAGTGCTAACGCTAACGATTACGCCGTTATTTATAAAAACTCAAATTTATTGTTTTCTTCATCCGACAGTTATTCTGTTATGGGGCCCATAAATGGTTGTGCCGTCGTACGAATATTCCCCGACAACAAGAATATTCTACGACCAAACGAATATTCCCCCACAACAATGAATATTTTATAACCACTTGCTTATTTTAAAAAAAAATAATTTCACCCATAACTTTAAACTTTTATCAATGTAACTATTTACTAAATAGAAAAATTAAATACTTTTATTTCATAAAATTTGGGGTCTTACAATAAGTGACAATGTCATGTGTTGCATGCTGGGTCAGAAAGACGATAGATGCCGAGAACGAGCTATCTATTACCTCGGCAAAAGATTCAGCAGCAGTGAACACAAGTACACTCTGATTGAGAAGACTTGTTGTGCTTTAGCATGGGCTGCCATGAGGTTACAACATTACCTCCATGGGCACACAACCCATCTCATCTCATGCGTGGATCCTCTCAAGTATGTGTTCTGCAAGCCCATACTGAATTGCCGACTGTCTAGATGGCAGTTGATTCTGCAATAATTTGACATTGTTTACGTGACATAAAAGTCCATTAAAGGTCAAGGAATTGCGGATCAACTGGTCGCCACACCTTCAAGGGATTTCAAACCCTTAGAAACATATTTCCCCGATGAAGGGGTAATGGCAATTCAGCAACACCATCAGTACTATACACGCCAAACATGGAACATGTATTTCGATGGAGCTGTTAATATGAAAGGCTCTGGAGCTAGAGCAGTTCTAGTATCTGGTACGTGGGAGCAGTATCCCGTCGTCGCCAGATTACAATTTGTTAGCACCAATAACATAACTGAGTATGAAGGCTGTATCATGGGGCTAAAACTTGCCCATTCAATAGGCATCAGGCGGTTAACTGTCTTTGGGGATTCAGAGTTAGTAGTCAAACAATTCACGGGAATCTATCAAACCAAATAGCTACATTTGCTGCCTTACCATCGGCAAGTTTTACAGATGGCTTCGGAGTTCAAAGAGATCTCCTTTCTACACATTCCTCGTAATAGGAATGACTTCGTAGACGCATTAGCAACTTTGGCCTCCTTGATTCATATACCTGACAACGAACACATGCCAAGCGTCACATTTGCCCTGCAAAAGGTACTAGCCTATGGGAACTATGTTGGAGAAGTATCGGATGAACTACCTCCCATCCAATAACCTTGGTATCAACATATCAAGGAGTACTTACAAGATGGATCTACACCCGCTGAGGCGAGCCTGACTGAACAAAGGCGGATTTATCGACTTGCTATGAAATTCTACCTAAGTGGAGATGCACTCTACAAGAGAGATGCAGGACTAATTCTCCTGTAAGACCCTAACTTATTCATAAATAAAATCAAATTTCCTCTAATTATTATTTTGAATAATAAGGTGTTAATTTGATATAATGCTTTGGTTATGGGTGAAATGTGCAAATTTTATAAAATAAGCAAGTGGTTATAAAATATTCACTGTTGTCGGGGAATATTCGTTTGGTCATGAAATATTCTTGTTGTCGGAGAATATTCGTATGATGGCGCAGTCATTTGTGGGCCGCATAACGAAAAACGGTCGGATGAAAAAAATGACAAGTTTGAGTTTTTATAAATAACGACGTAGTTGTTACCCGTTAACACTGTTGGAATACCCGGTGGTTAAAATACAGTAATACATGTGGTTGCACAGTTGCACAGTAGCACACAATATTACATAGTATTGTTGAATTATTGATCCTTACTTAAGAAGACACTACTCAATAATTGTTACAGTAATTACTGTTCAATATTTTATTTTATTGATTCAATAATTGTTACGTTGATATTTTATATTATTGTTATTTTAGTAATTGTCACTGCACAGTATTTTCCATTATCAGATCAATAATTCATATTATTTGAATAATATTATTAGATAGAATTATTGGCAATGTCTAAGGAAGTTCTGTCTAAGGAGAGGTTTGGTCACCTAATTACGTACCAGTAAGGAGAAATCCTTATTGGGAAGCCCCCTCTTTCTTGGAAACGACCTGGTTGTCATAATTGTGATTCTGTAATATTATTTGTGAATAATTAATTATTAATTTATATGATAAGAAAATAATTATTTTATGTGGATATAAATGATAGATATATTTATTTTATATGGTTATAAATGAAGAAATTAATGTTGAGGTGTTTTATCAGTATTTTATCGGAATGGAGGTATTAAAAATCGTCCGTATGTGGATTTCGGTCATTTTTTGTTTAGAATTTGAAAAAACTTAAATCTACAAAGTTGTAGAGAATTAAATTTCCTATGGAAAGGACATGAGATTTGAATTTTTCTAATAAAAGAGCTATTTATTATGAATTATTGAAGTTTCGGAAAATAAAATATTTTTATTAAAATTATGGGTGGGACCCACTTTTGTTTTTTGAGAAAACATGTGCTGAGATTTTTTTCAAGAATGACATGCTCAGATGGTCTTGGTCTTGGCATGCGTAAAGAAAAAATAATAATAATATTATTTTATTAATTTAGTCTCCTTTGGCGTTCAAAGCATTTTCTTATAAATAAGTGCTTAGGTTAGAATTGAAAATCACACCAGAATTCATAAGTTTTCTCTCTCTATATTATCAAGCGTATTTTTATGAGTATTTAGATACTTTGAGAGTTGCTATTCAGTACAAGTTTCCTTCAGCCTTATAACTGATATTCAGCCGAAAGAACTGTTCTTTTGAGGTAAGAGATGTTATTTTCTTCGTAAATGATATTATTTTCTTCAATATCATTATGCCAAAATATTGATATGAATTTTATTGTGGAATTTCTACCTTTTTGTGTTGGGGTTACTATTCACGTATACAGCACTATTCACGTATACGACACTATTCACGAATATGGCACTATTCACAAGAAAATGAAATTTTCTCTTCTTTGTCCAAGATGTTTATTATGGTTACTATCTTTAATTGTATCCATATTTTAATCTTCATTCTTAAATTTTACTCCACTATGGTTTGTTATGGAGCGTTTTTGAACTTGGATAAACGGTAGTACGAATCTTTAATATTTATTCTTTTGTCTCACTAGAATCGTTTTCTTTAAGATATTTTTCATCATCCTCAGTCCTAAATGATGATATTACTGAATATCTTTGGCCTGCAGTGCAAAGATGAATAATTAACTGATGAATATCTTTGGCCCGTAGTGCAAAGATGAACAGGTGTTTAGAAGAACATGACCAACTGGTGATACAAATGAATATCTTTGGCCTGTAGTGCAAAGATGAATATTGATTCAAGATGTATATTGATTGATGTTACAGGGATAAAATATTGATGATAGACTTTTAAATCTTAGAAGATAGTAGAATTCATTATCTACTTGACTCTTCTAATGGATTGTTGTTTCCGCTGTAGTTGTTGATCTAAAATTTGTTGTCTATTATATTTTGTCAGATTTTTTCCTGTTGAAGACTAATGATAATTTGTTGTATATTATTTAGTTATAATATTCTTTACTAGGCTAGTTGAGCTCACCCTTTTCCTTTTTGTTCCATTTTTCTCAGGAGGCGAGAATATAGCAGAAACTAGTCGGGGTATGGAGTGATGTTTTCAGTCAATTGTGTTAGCAGTCCTCACTATTTTGTAAAATCATATTTCAATAAATGTAATGAGGACTTATTTGAGTGTGGATATTGTCTAAAAGATAATATTTATATTTAAACTCACAGTTTATGTGTTGTCATATTTTGCACGACAATTGTAGTAATGAAGTTGTATTTATTTCTATACCATGTATTTGGCGACTCAGAATAGGTGATGTATACCTATTTTGGGGGCGTCACACTTGGTATCAAAGCTTAGGGATATGGTCTCTGGCGGAGATCGGGGAATGGAACTAGGAGGGGAGAGACAAGTAAATCCTTCGCTGGTGTGTCCTACCTAAGCTTATTTGTTGGTCAGTCATAATATAGGGGTATTATGTGGTATGTCAATTTCTTTAATTAACCCTTATTTTATGACAGTATTTGAGAATGGCAGCTGAGAATGTTAACAGTGGAGTGAATGAGACCGTGGAAACACCTTTAATCACCACTCAGGGGAACGTGCAACATGAGGGCAATATTCCTCCTGTAAACAACACTTCCGAACAAATGATGAATGATGGAATGTTTAGAAGCTTTTTGCATTTCATGCAAAATCAGACGAGGGAGACTCGTGTACAAAATACGAATGGAAATGATAGCAACGCACGACTTGTCACAGCCAAGTAGTTCAAAGAGTTGGGACCACCAAAATTTGCGGGAAAGCCAGATTCGATCAAGGCGGAGACGTGGGTTAAACAAATTACCAAAATATTTGATGTCTTGGGATGCACAGAGAAACAGAAGGTTTCATTTGCCACATTTATGTTCTGTGGTGAGGCAGATTACTGGTGGAAATCTGTGAAGCGTACCCATCCTGGCGCACTCAACATGTCTTGGGAAACGTTTCAGAAACTGTTCAATGATAAGTACTTTCCTAAAAGTATTCGTCATATGAAAGAGGTAGAGTTTATCAGACTAGAACAAAATAACATTACTGTGTCTCAGTACGAGGTGAAGTTCGTAGAGTTATCCAGGTTTGCACCTCATTTGGTTGAGAATGAGGAACGAATGGCATGGATGTTTCTGAGAGGTCTAAAACCCAAGATTCGGTAATATCTTATCTCTCATAAATTTTCTTTATATTCAAATGTTGTAAACAGGGCTTAATTATTAGAGCGAGATAATGAGTATGTTCAATCGAGGGACCACAACCAGGGTCATACCGGTGGCAGTAGTCATCGGAGCAATGACAACCAGCGAGGAGAAAAACATTCGGACAAAAGCGGTAACCACTCTAGTGGTAATCGTGGCCATGATAGTAGAAGAAGCGAATCAGGAGGAGATTTTAAGAAGAGAAGGTACAACAATGATAACGTGAAGATGTCAGCACCAGCATCAACTGCTTCTAGGGGTGGAGAACGATCACCGGTCGTTTGTTACAAATGCGGAAAAAAGGGACATATCAATCCAAACTGCCTACAACAATCCAAGTTGTGTTATAACTGTGGAAAGGAAGGTCATATAGCTAGAGATTGCCTTGTAGCGAAACCAAGTCCAGCGGGAATGGTGACTCCGAAGGCTGTTTCGAACAAGTCAAAGTCAGCAGTTCTTGGAAGAGCGTTTGTCGTGACTGGCCAAAACGTGAGGAACCCGAACGAGGTGATCACGGGTAAGCTAATCATAAACTCTTGCGAAGTTTATACCTTATTAGATACCGATTCTACCCATTCTTTTATCTATCATGCTTGTGCTCAACGTTTGAACTTGACTCTGGAGAAATTAGATTTTGACTTATTTGTTAAAACTCCGTTAAGAGAAACTTTCGTTACATCTACTGTTTATAAATCTTGCTTGATCTAAGTTGGTACCATCACATTACCTGTCGATCTTATTTCTTTAAAAATACTTGCATTTGATGTGATTTTAGGGATTGATTGTTTAACTATTCATCATGCCAAAATTGATTATTTTCGTAAGGTTGTTAGTTTTCATATTCCTAACCAACCTGTTATACGAATTCAAGCTATCAAACCACTAAAGTCAATCACTGTCATATCAAGCCATAAAGCTATTCGTTTATTGAAAAACGGATGTCAATTTTTCTTAGCCCATGTCACGGACTTGAACAAAAATATGTCAGATTTGAATAATATTTCTATTGTTAGTGAATTTCCTGAAGAACTTCTCGATCTACCCCCAGAACGTGAAGTTGAATTCTTTATTGACCTTGAACCTGGTACAAAGCCCATTTCTAAAATCCCATATCGAATGGCTCCTATTGAACTTTAGGAGTTAAAGGTCTAACTACAGGAGTTGTTGGACATCGATTTCATTCGTCCTAGTACATCTCCTTGGGGTGCTCCTATTTTATTCGTAAAGAAGAAAGATGGGAGTATGCGACTTTGTATCGACTATCGGAAATTGAACCATGTCACCATCAAGAATAGGTATCTGCTACCTCATATTGATGACCTGTTTAGCCAGTTGCAAGGAGCACAATTCTTTTCAAAGATCGATCTTCGTTCTGGATATCATCAGCTGAAGATTAAAACTGAGGATATTCTGAAGATTGACTTTATAACTCGGTACGGGCATTATGAATTCTTAGTCATGTCTTTTGGATTGACTAATGCTCCTGCTGCTTTCATGGATATGATGAACCGTGTGTTCAAAGAATATTTGGATAAGTTCGTTGTTGTCTTTATTGATGACATCCTCATCTATTCCATAAGCCGTGAAGATCATGAGCACCATTTGAAGCTAGTACTTCAAAGGCTTCGCGAGAACAAGCTATATGCCAAGCTGAAGAAATGCGAGTTCTAGCTTGAGTAAGTAGCGTTTCTTGGGCACGTGGTGTCAAAACATGGAGTATCTGTTGACCCAGCGAAGATTGAAGCCATACAAAGTTGGGAGCAACCGAAGTCGGTGACCGAAGTATGTAGCTTTTTGGGCTTAGCTGGTAATTATCGGAGATTCGTGAAAGGATTTTCTCGAATCGCTACTCCGTTAACTCAGCTAACTCAGAAAGATAAAAAATTCATTTGGAGAGAGGAATGCGAGACGAGTTTCCAAGAGCTCAAGAGGAGACTCATTTTGGGACCTGTTCTGACAATACCATCTGGTTCAGATGGATTTGTTATCTATAGTGATGCTTCAGGCAAAGGGTTAGGATGTGTTCACATGCAACATGGGAAAGTCATAGCCTATGCTTCGCGACAACTCAAAGAATATGAGAGAAATTATCCTACTCATGATCTGGAGTTGGCAGCAGTCGTTTTCGCATTGAAGATCTGGAGACACTACCTGTATGGGGAGAAAGTGGAGATTTATACGGATCATAAAAGCATCAAATATTTCTTCACCCAAAATGAACTCAACATGCGGTAACGACGTTGGCTCCAGCTGTTGAAAGATTACGACCATAACATTCAATATCATCCTGGAAAAGCGAACGTAGTAGCTGACGTATTGAGTAGAAGAGCGTATGCGGGTACGAGTGTGATATTGTCAACGCAAAGGCCCATTTTATATGACTTGCAAAGGATGGAGATAGAGTTAAACGCTCCAAGTACCCGCGTGATGATATCAAACATACGAGTAGAACCGACTTTAATCGATAAAGATAAAGTTGCTCAAGCTATGGACCTAGGGTTGATGCGTATGAAGAAGAAAGTGCAAGAAGGTGTTATTCTAGAAGCAGGAATCGATGAAGAAGGATAACTTCGAGTCAACTCTAGACTTTGTGCTCCTAACGATTCTGACTTAAAGCATAGAATCATGATGGAGGCACACAACACACCGTTTGCAATCCATCCTGGGAGTATCAAAATGTATCATGATCTTTGGCATACATTTTGGTGGAGCAATATGAAGGGAGAGATCGCGAAGTTTATCTCGAGGTGTTTAACTTATCAACGTGTAAAGGCGGAGTATCAAGTGTCCAAGGGTCCATTGCAACCACTTGAGATTCTAAAATGGAAGTGGAAACACATTACTATGGATTTTGTTATGGGTCTTCCCAAGGTTCCTCAAGGAATAGATGCAATTTGGGTTATTGTTGATAGATTAACCAAGTTTGCTCATTTTTTGCCTATACGGGAGACTTATTCCCTTAAACGTCTTGCTCGTATGTACGTGAATGAGATTATGAGATTGCATGGCATGCTTGTATCCATAGTTTCGGATCGTGACCCAAGATTCACTTCACGATTTTGGGTTAGCTTGCAGAAAGCTATGGGTACAGATTTACGATTCAGTTCAGCATATCATCCTCAAACAGACGGGAAATCAGAAAGGACTATTCAACCACTTGAGATTCCAAAATGGAAGTGGGAACACATTACTATAGATTTTGTTATGGGTCTTCCCAAGGTTTCTCAAGGTATAGATGCGATTTGGGTTATTGTTGATAGATTAACCAAGTCCGCTCATTTCTTACCGATACGTGAGACTTATTCCCTTGAACGTCTTGCTAGTATATACGTGAACGAGATTGTGAGATTGCATGGCATGCCAGTATCCATAGTTTCGGATCGTGACCCAAGATTCACTTCATGATTTTGGGTTAGCTTGCAGAAAGCTATGGGCACGGATTTACGATTCAGTTCGGCATACCATCCTCAAACGGACGGACAATCAGAGAGGATTATTCAAACTCTTGAAGATCTATTAAGACTTTGTGTCCTAGATCTCAAAGGGAGTTGGGATAAGTACCTACCATTGGTGGAATTCTCCTACAACAACAGTTATCAAGCAAGTATAGGCATGGCTCCATTCGAGGCATTGTATGGAAGAAAATGTCGTTCTCCAGTATGCTGGGACGAGGTAGGTGAACCAACGTTGTTGGGACCAAAATTGGTACGTATGACTACAGAGAAAATCCAAATGATCCGACAACGTATACAAACGGCATAGGATCGACAAAAGAGTTATATAGATCTTCATCGAAAGGACGTGAAATTTAATATTGGGGATCATGTATTATTACGTATTGCTCCATGAAAGGGAGTTACAAGATTTTGGAAGATAGGAAAGCTCAATCCAAGATTTGTTGGTCCATTTGAGATTCTTGACCGAATAGGAAATGTAGCCTATAGACTCGCATTACCTCCAAGCATGTCTCGTGTTCATAATATTTTTCACATATCTATGCTTCGTAAATATGTGAAAGACCCGAACCACATAATTGAGTTAGAATTAGACGAGATAGCCGAAGATTTAACGTACGAGGAAGTACCTATTAAGATCTTTGATAGGAAAGAGCATGTCCTATGCACCAAGGTTATACCACAAGTTAAGATTTTGTGGAGGAACCATGCTATTTCAGAAATGACCTGGGAGTTAGAATCAGAAATGAAAGCGAGGTATCCTCACCTTTTCGAAACACCAGCTATGTACGTCAATTTTGAGGACGAAATTTCATAAGGAAGGGAGGTTGTAAGACCCCAACTTATTCATAAATAAAATCGAATTTCCTCTAATTATTATTTTGAATAATAAGGTGTTAATTTGATATAATACTTTGGTTATGGGTAAAAAGTGCAAATTTTGTAAAATAAGCAAGTGGTTATAAAATATTCATTGTTGTCGGGGAATATTTGTTTGGTCGTAGAATATTCTTGCTGTCGGGGAATATTCGTACGATGGCGCAGTCATTTGTGGGCCCCATAAAGGAAAACGATCGGATGAAGAAAATGACAAGTTTGAGTTGTTATAAATAACGGTGTAGTTGTTACGTTAACACTGTTGGAATACCCGATGGTTAAAATACAGTAATACGCGTGGTTGCACAGTAGCACACGGTATTGCACAGTATTGTTGAATTATTGATCCTTACATAAGAAGACACTCCTCAATAATTGTTACAGTAATTACTGTTTAATATTTTATTTTATTGATTCTATAATTGCTACGTTGATATTTTATATTAATGTTATTTTAATAATTGTCAATGCACAGTATTTTCTATTATCAGATCAATAATTCATATTATTTGAATAATATTATTAGATAGTATTATTGGCAATGTCTAAGGAAGTTCTGTCTAAGGATAGGTTTGGTCACCTAATTGCGCACCAGTAAGGAGAAATCCTTATTGGAAAGCCCCCTCTTTCCTAGGAACGACCTGGTTGTCATAATTGTGATTCTGTAATATTATTTGTGAATAATTAATTATTAATTTATATGATAAGAAAATAATTATTTTATGTGGATATAAATGATAGATATATTTATTTTATGTGGTTATAAATGAAAAAATTAATGCTGAGGTATTTTATCAGTATTTTGTAGGAATGGAGGTATTAAAAATCGTCCGTATGTGAATTTCGGTCATTTTCTATTTGAAATTTGGAAAAACTTAAATCTACAAAGTTGTAGAGAATTAAATTTCCTATAAAAATGACATGAGATTTGAATTTTTCTGATAAAAGAGCTATATATTATGAATTATTGAAGTTTCGAAAAATAAAATATTTTTATTAAAATTATGGGTCGGACCCACTTTTGTTTTTTGTGAAAACATGTACTGAGATTTTTTCCAAGAATGGCATGCTCAGATGGTCTTGGTCTTGGCATGCGTAAAGAAAAATAATAATAATATTATTTTATTAATTTAGTCTCCTTTGGCTTTCTAAGCATTTTTCTATAAATAGGTGCTTAGGTTAGAATCGAAAATCACACCAGAATTCATAAGTTTTCTCTCTATATATTATCACACATATTTTTGTGAGTATTTAGATACTTTGAGAGTTGATATTCAGTACAAGTTTTCTTCAGCCTTATACCTGATATTCAGCCGAAAGAACCGTTCTTTTGAGGTAAGGGATGTTATTTTCTTCGTAAATTATATTATTTCTTTCAATATCATTATGAAGAAATATTGATATAAATTTTATTGTGGAATTTCTACCTTTTTGTATCTGGGTTACTATTCACGTATACGGCACTATTCACGTATACGACATTATTCACGAATATGGCACTATTCACAGAAAAATAAAATTTTCTCTTCTTTGTCCATGATGTCTATTATGGTTACTATCTTTGATTATATCCATGTTTTGATCTTCACTCTTGAATTTTACTCCACTATGATTTATTATGGTGTGTTTTTGAACTTGGATAAACGGTAGTACGAATCCTTAATATTTGTTCTTTTGTCTCATTGGAATCGTTTTCTTTAAGATATTTTTCATCATTCTCAGTCCTAAATGATTATATTAGTGAATATCTTTGGCCTGTAGTGCAAAGATGAATGATTAACTGATGAATATTTTTGGCCAGTAGTGCAAAGATGAACAAGTGTTTAGATGAACATGACCAACTGGTGATACAAATGAATATTTTTGGCCTGTAGTGCAAAGATGAATATTGATTCAAGATGTATTTTGATTGATGTTACAGGGATAAAATATTGATGATGGACTTTTAAATCTTAGAAGATAGTAGAATTCATTCTCTACTTGACTCTTCTAATGGATTGTTGTTTTCGCTGCAGTTGTTGATCTAAAATTTGTTGTCTATTATATTTTATCAGATTTTTCCCTGCTGAAGACTAATGATAATTTGTTGTATATTATCTTAGTCATAATATTCTTTACTGGGCTAGTTGAGCTCACCCTTTTCCTTTTTGTTCCATTTTTCTCAGGAGGCGAGAATATAGCTGGAACTAGTCGGGGTGTGGAGTGATATTTTCAGTCAGTTATGTTAGCAGTCCTCACTATTTTCTAAAATAGTATTTAAATAATTGTAATGAGGACTTATTTGAGTGTAGATATTGTCTAGAAGGCAATATTTGTATTTAAACTCACAGTTTATCTGTTGTCGTATTTTGCACGACAATTGTAGTAATGAAGTTGTATTTGTTTCTATACCATGTATTCGGCGACTCAGAATGGGTGTGTATACCTATTTTGGGGGCGTCACATCTTCTCAGATGCCTGGACAAGGATCAAGCTCAGAGACTCATGGATGAGGTCCATGGTAGAGTCTGTGGCCCACATATGAGCGACCCTTTACTTGTAAAGAAGACCCTCAGAACGGGACATTACTGGATCACTCTCAAAGCTGACTGCAATGACCACGTCAGGAGATGTTATCAATGCCAAATTCATGGGAATGCTATCCATGCCCCTCCACGGGAGCTCCACAATATGAGTTCGCCTTGGCCCTTCTCAATGTGGGGAATGGACGTGATCGGGCCCATCGAGCCCAAAGCCAGCAATGGACATCGCTTTATGTTCACCATGATCGACTACTTCACCAAGTGGGTAGAAGCAGCCTCCTTCCCCAGGGTTACAAAAGAAGTCATCATTGCTTTCATCAGAAATAATGTCATTTGTCGATATGGACAACCAGAGGTAATTATATCAGACAATGCTAAAAACCTCAACAACAAAATGATGGAGGAGTTATGCAGCAAATTTCACATCAAACATCTTAACTCCGTCATCTACCGTCCAAAGATGAATGGTGTTGTTGAAGCGGCTAACAAAAATATCAAGAAAATCATGCAAAAGATGTCCGCCAACCACAAAGACTGGCCTGACTTATTGCCTCTTACTCTGTTAGCCTATAGAACATCAATGCGCACTTCAACTGGGGCAACCCCCTACGCATTAACCTATGGGATGGAAGCAGTACTCTCCATAGAAGTAGAAATGGAATCCCTCAGAGTGTTGATAGACGCTCACCTGGATGAAGACCAATGGGTACAATGCAGGTATCACCAATTGTCTCTAATAGACGAAAGGCGAACCATGGCTATCTTCCATGGTCAATTATATCAACAAAGGATCGCCCGATCCTACAACAGAAAAGTCCGGCTACGGCAGTTTAAACAACATGACTTGATTTTGAAGAAGATCATCGATAACCAAGACCAGTCTAAGGGCAAATTCGCTCCTAACTGGGAAGGCCCGTTTATTGTCAAGGAGGTATTAATAGGAGGTGCTCTCAGATTGTAGGAAATGGACGGCGATGAATTTCCACAGCTTATCAGCTCGGACACCGTGAAACGGTACTATGTCTGAAGTTACCATCAAACAAACATCCTAGTGTTGGATCATCAGATCACCAGTCATTCCGGTTCTTTAACCCTTCACTACATACAACTTTTTCCACACTGCGCCCCTCAGGGAAACACACTTTTCAAGCCAGCAGCCTGGTTTTCGGATCATCAGATCCTTTCTTCTTCACTCAGTTTTTTAACCCTTACTCAATTTTGGTTATCCCACTAGGGATTGAACCTTTCACACTTGCAGTTTATCCCCAAACATGGGATCAAACTTTTCACACCTGCAATTTATCCTGAACTTAGGATTAAACTTTCTTGTTCCCCGCAGTCTGATCTGTACATGGGATCAAGCTTTTCAAACTCGTCCTGAGGGGCGAACTACGTCGACCTGATCTCCTTGATATGCGGGAGTACGTAGGCAACCATTTTATATGGTCCGGTCGCAATAAAACAAAAACAACAAAAACATTTCTACACCCTTCTCCTTTTTCAAAAATAAAAAATAACAAAAATATTCCTACACCCTTTCTGCCACATACAGCGTTGAACCTCTTACACCAGGTTCGAACTACGCAGAATTGATCTCCTCTTCAACAGAAGTACGTAGGCAGCCATTTATGGTTCGGTCTAACCCCTTACCAAAACACAATTACTTGTCAACGGTACTGGGATCAAATTTCAATCCACCACATTTCATTTGGCTTCAGACCAAAGGGATGGAATTACCTGACCTCCCCATCTAAACGGGAGACTCGGCGACCATCTAAGTTGTGGTTGTTCCTTGAAGAGCAACACCAATCCATAAGAGATTGAATTAACTAGGATCCTCCTAAATAGGAGTACTGGCGACCATCTGTGGTGCGGTCAATCTCAGAGAGGAAAGCCATATTCCTCTCCACATTTCTATACAGAAACCAGTCCCAAGACACCAAAGATGGTAGGGATATACATAGATTCATGATCCATTCTGAACTATCCAGAGACAACTCAATGTCCATCTAGCAAGGAGGAATTCAGAATACATCAAGATCACAAGCCCTGAAGAAGCATGCAAATATCAAGCAAATATTCAGGCATATCTAAAAGGGAAGTGATCAAAAATATATTTCCCTGCTATATATAATACTATTTGATATACACAATATAAATTGTACATGACAAAATGGCTAAGCTAGTCTGTTCAGGAAAATACAAGGCTATCTACAGATCGGTATGCATGCGAGCTAGCAGATCTAACATGGCATCTCTCTCAGAAGAAGGAGGTAATGTTGTGGTCTCCTATACAAGGATATTCACATGTGCCAGCAAGTCAGAGGCCATCTACATGGTGACACTATGCTCATCAATGTACGCACTCATCTCAATAAGTATACCAGTGGTCAGGGATCTCACTGTGGTACTATCTATGACGGCTACATCCCTGGAAGATATGGTGATATCCCGCTCAACTATCACTGCATCTCTGGCTGATCTAGCCTAACCCCGCTCAACAACAGCGGCATATCTCCGAGCTAATGCCTCGTCTCTCTCTAACAGAGCTGCATCTCTCCCATCAAGAGCTGTCAACATCAGGGCTCTAGCCTGATCTCTCTCAAAGGTCATCAAATGAAGACTCTGCTCAAAGTATTGTGCCGAATGCTGGATCACAACAGTATTAGTACTGGGAGAATCTAAGAGAGCTGCTGGCAACTCAGTAAATAGCTCCTCCTCGGTGTGGGAATCAATGTCCTCCATGGGCTCTCCACCATCTGAATCACTACCCGACACTGTGGATACTACCGCAGCCGATGAAGTCTCTATCTCTATCCATGCAGAATACTCTAGTGAATAACCCGGATGGCTAACAGAAAAAGTAGGTATCTCACGCTGATCCCAACAAGCATACACACGGGATCGATCCTCTGCTGATAAGTGGCGAGAAGCTAAGCGCTGACCTAATGCCCCCTAAAAAGGATGGAAATCCTAAAACTGGTCAAACTGCGACATCACGGCCAGTGAGTGGTAGGTAGTCATGCCCCTCAAACCAGCTAGAGGGAGATAATCCATGCCTGGAGCATGAGTAACTAAACTGTAGGGCGAACTGAGCCCTGTACACGGCAAGATAGCAAACGGATCTCCAATCCCAGCTAGGAAAATGGACCAAGAGGCAGGATCTGTACACTCTGTAGGCTGGAAGAAATATGATATAGCTATCTCATGGGTGAAACAATACCCGTGTCTTCTAAATGTGTCAATCGGTCTCAGGTGTGATATAAACCACACGTACAACATGGCTGAACTACCTGTGAATACCTTTGTAGGGTAAGTGCTGCAGAAGGTGGCCGACCTCAGTGTCTCTACCATGATCATCGGAATAATGGTACGACCCTCCCTGAGAGCTCTCACTGCCATAATAACGTCGATGTCCAACTCATCCATGTATCGTGGCATGTACACGTATGATAATATGTACAGCAGCAATACATCTATCCTGGCCAAATGTCACTGGTCCTCTGGTACGGTGAAATCTCCAGAATACAGAGCATAGCTGTCCTCATAGCCAAATCTATCAATCAAAAAACACTGGGATATCACGTGGCCGGATGTGATTTCATCCTACACAACTCTCCGCCTCAGCCCGGTGAGAGTCATAAACTGACGACTCATGTCACCAATGGCCATATGCACGCCAAGGTCTGTCAAGTGGCAGCATCGTTAAATGTGCATACTCCTTTAGAGTCGGAGTCAACTCCTGGGTCCCAAATTGGAAAACCTGCCTCTCTGGTACCCAGTGCTCCAGCATGCCCTCCACAAATCCTGCAGGAACCTGAAACATCAAAAGGGTCATGGTATGCTGTAACAGCTGATCTACGGTCACCATATCTGGGGGTGACATATTATCATACCAATATCTCAGACGGGATGCTACCAATACTAGTGCGGTGTGATCTATGTGGCTGACTGTCGAAGAAGACATCTGTGTGGGCCGTATCATAATACCATCCAGGGGTCAATGCTGAATTTCTCTGGACATACATACATATGCATAACATGATACATGTGTAACAGATAATAGATGACAATATGATGCAGGGAATAGAAGATAGTACATACATTCCTAAATACATCATCATCTATATACATCATCTCTGTACAGCTAAAAATATAGGGAAATGGGGCACATATGCCCTGTGGCACCCTTATATGGGTCCCCCCTCTGGCTCAGTCCAGTTTGAGTTGCAAAGGAGTTCTCACAAGCTGAAAAGGCCAAATCAGGGATAAAAATACTACGCGATTGAACAGAATAGCCTGAAATCCTGGTTTTTCTGGACCCGACTATGGCTTTCATATCATTCATTGGTATTCATCCAAAAATAGGGTATACTATACTGATGATCCCAGTATTTGCAGATCACATTTGGCAATACCGAACAGAGGTCCAATGCCATCAATTTAGGGTCGTCCCCCTAAACCTTTCAAAAGAGATCCCCGACGGGGTTACAACGCCTGTTTTGCTGATATACACATCAGCGATGATCCAAGAGAACCCCGACGGGGGTTACAATGCCTGTTCCGCTGATACATACATCAATGATGATCCAAGAGATCCCCGGCGGGGGTTATAACGCATGTTCCGCTGATACACACATCAGCGAATCCCCGGCGGGGGTTACAATGCCTGTTCCGCTGATACACACATCAACGATGATCCAAGAGATCCCCAGCGGGGGTTACAACACCTGTTCTGTTGATACACACATCAACGATGATCCAACAGATCCCCGACGGGGGTTACAACGCATGGTCATCTGTCCACAAGTAGATCCCCGACGGGGGTTACAACGCATATTGTCCGTTGGTTCACATGTCAACGAAGGTCAAGCAACCTTGACGTCAATTCAGCTGTTGGTAGGTAAACCCAACGACGCATCGGAAGCAATCCAATGATTTCATCAGTTGATACACACATCAACAAAGGCCAAGCAGACTTGGCATTTATCCCCAGCAGGGAGTCCATCCGTTGGTTCCCACGTCAGCAAAGGTCAGGCAGCCCTGACAACATCTACTGTTGGCAGTAAATCTGACATAACATTGCTATATCCTGGCGATGCAAACCAGGAAAGATCAACATCATCGAAGAGGATCGATGATGGAATATGTTATACACATCCTGAAACAAACAAAGTTTTATCCTCACATATCTCTTATACACGAGAGGCACATCTTTAGAATAAAGTCTGTATAAAGGATTCAGGACTTTGATGATAGCCCCAACGTCAACATCCTAAGAAGTTTAGATCACACATCCAAGTTTGCCATGATTGTCATCCCCGATTGAAGCAACAGGAAGCCGGCAACCATCCCCTGTATCTGGGAAAACAAAATATATGCATCATACATATGCATCATACACTTGCATCATGTTGCTACACATAGCATCATATTTACCTTGTTGCATTTCAAGTGTCTAGGATTCTTTATCCTATCTATGCCATTATATTGCATGAATATGATAAAGAGGGGAATATGTAGACACTCAAAATTTTCTGCACACCTGTTACTGACATTACAGGAGGGCAGATTCATCTTTCAGACATAACCCTGGAAGACAACTCATATCCAGTCCAGATACTACCGAAAGCTTAGTCTCAACCCCGAAACACACACCGGGAGTATCAGTTTTAACCTCGGAGATAACCCCGAGGCCTACAGTTCCAATACCAAAAATTCAACTGGAGAAGGCTGATTCATCCCGTAGATAACCCCGAGATATTCAGTCTCAGTCCCGACACCGAGAATAGCAGCGCTAACCTTGGAGATAACCCCAAGGAATGCAATGGCAGTTCCGGTGATAACCCCAGAAATACTTGTTTCAAATGCATGTAAACAGCTTCAAAACACTCAGCACGCACACCGAGGCACTTTGTACAAGATTCGGAGATAACACCGAGAAGACATGCACACCTCAGAGATGACACTGAGGACCTTCAACACTTGCAGCAGTCCAATCATAGAGATAACCCTGAGCAACGTATGCTTTATCAACCCAAACCGGAGATAACCCCGGTGAGGGGAAAAGTCGTCATCTTGCCACCTTGACGCCACATTGTGCCATCTCAACATCTCATACATACATATCTACACAGGAATGTCCCACAAGAACCAAGGAAGTCCAATCCCGAGTGACTATTACGCAGGGTAACGGATAGAATTTAAAGCTTGAAGACCGGAGGGCATGGTCCTATCTTCCTAACTTCATACAATCTCTAATCACATGTCATTGTGTAACTCTCGACAACAGCAGTCCGAAATAGGTCTTACACACCTCAGTCGGATGCCCGGATTGAAGTTCTGAAAGCTCGAGCGGACATCATGTTGCATGCGTGCACGTACTTGGAGACGGCGAGACCTGCGGCTCCACCCCTCTATAAATAGAGGGCTTGGGGTGGCCATTTTGTAAGAGAAAAAGGCGAGAAAGCCCTGTCCAATTTTCTCTGTACACGCCCTAAACTAAGTGCTTTATCATTTTAAACACTTGTAAGCTCATATATAGCTACTTTTTACTGGTAGGAACCGAGTGTTCATCCACTTAAAGCTATAGAAGTCTTCTTTGGCAGCCCACTGTAAGCCTTCTTACACACTTTCAGGCCTTTCTCTTCATCTTTGCACACACTATTCTTCACGTTGAGAGTCGTATTGCGTGTGTTTGCCCGGACTTCGGTCCGTGGCTATTATTTCTTTTGTATATATATATATATATATTATATATATATATATATATATATATATATATATATATATATATATATACACAAAAGCAATTAAACGCTCCAGACGTAAGTCTAGGCTCATCGAACAGAGACTTACGTCTGGAGCGTTTAATTGCTTTTGTGTGTGTGTATATATATATATATATATATATATATATATATATATATATGAATATTGTACTTTGTGCGATATGAATTTTATATGCATATACATATATATATATATATATATATATATATATATATATATATATATATATATATATATTTACATTTCGTCCCGCTTAGAGTTTCCTCCGTGGCGGTTGATCGCTTTTACAGCTTTATTTACATTTCTGATTCCCCATGGAGGTGCTTCGTGGCTGTTGATCATGTTAATATATATATATATATATATATATATATATATATATATATATATATATAATCAATATATATATATATATATATATATATATATATATATATATATATATATATATATATATATATAACTGCTTACTGCATTCATATCAATTGCGGCATCATGTGAGCCTAGGAATCATGTGATCAAAGATTCAGTCCACTGAATCTAGATTCAATTCCCGTGATGGACATTTTCAGTTGTAAGCAGTTTGTAAATTATTCATGGTGTTTGGATTTCCTCAGATGGTTTTCATACCTACGAAGAGTTCGGCACTGTTTTGTACATTATTTTCTCTAAGATGCTTCGCATCTCGAAAATAAAAGTAATCAAGACAAACATTTAATAAAATGGAAGTATCAAAGGCCTCAATTACTATTGAGCACAGGGTTTGAAAAACCACTTTTTACAAAACATCACTGCTATATCTTGTTAAAACTGAATTTTTACACAAATTCAAACCCTATGTATATAGGTGCGAACGAGACATATCACTACTTCCAAATAACTGCACATTGACCCACACACACACACACACACACACTCATATAACAGTTTTTTGAAAAGTGGCAGTCACTGTGGCAACACGGATGTCGGGGGGTGCCTAACACCTTCCCTCCGCATAAGCAAGTCCCCGGACCCTAATGAATCTCGGTTTCACATACCCGTTTAGCAGTGTCACATCACTAGGTCAATGTGCAAATCTTTTCTCGGTTGTGTTGGTACAACAAGGTAAAAAACCAACTGGCGACTCTTAATAGTCCATCTTCGACATTACACATGTCGTACCTTTCTCACTTGTTTTTTTAAACAAATCTCACCTAAAATGAGAACATCAAAAAATAGAAAACGAAAAGGGACAAATAAAAATTCTGACGTCGACAAAAGGTTTAAATTAATTAACCCGGAGTAAATATTGGTTAATTAAGCGATATTATGGAATATTATATTATATTAATTAGTGGAGAACATAATAATTATTGAAAAGAAACTAAATGATTAATATTAATTAATCAGTGTGATATTAAAATATGATAATGGGTTGAAAGTACCCAATTAAGTGATATTTAGCCCAATTAAAATATTAATAGTATTACTATGTGTAATATGGAAAATGTGAGCAGTAGTAATATATAATGCCTACAGCGTAAGAATACGTGAAGTGTGACGTTTAATCGGGACTAATGATATAAGGTACCAAGTGGTACAGTCAAATCATATGTAGTGGTAATACTGAAATAATTAAATATTTGTGTATTCTAGAAACTGGGAAGGAGATTAAATGTTTAAACAAGCATTAATAATAGATAATGTTATAATGTGGTTATACGAGTAGAAATAATTATGGAACTACTCGGACAATAATATCTGACTGTGATATTTTATTATATGAATTTAATGTACATAGATTATATGATGTGAGTATAAAATTTATCTTTAAATTCCTAATATGGTAACAATTGTATCTTAATATTACATTATTGGAATTAAAGAATCAAACCAAGCCTTAGAATAACAAGTTGCTGTGATTTATTTGCTCTTGTCCCAAATTGAGTGTCACAAGGTACATGAACAGTAACACATAAAGCTAAACTACGTATTTTCCAAAAGGCTATGGAATAGGTGATGATTTCAAAGCCAATGGCTGGTGGTGGGTTGTTGAACCACTCTTGATTAACCAATGTGTCCCTCTATTACACCATGAACCCAACATTAGTGTAATGTCAATGTCTAGTCCAAGTTTCTTCTATAAATACAAGCTTAAATTTAGATTTTGTGATTGCTAGAAGTTGTTTGATAGTCTAATTGGAGAGTATAAGTTGCTGAGGTACTATAGAAGCATACTCAGAGTGTAGGAGGTCCAATTCAAGCTCAAGAATGTATAAATTCTAACTATGTTCTTGAAATAGGTCTAGTTTAGTTCTTGAAATTTCTTGAATTCATATGTTAATTAATATGAATTTACATTTTATAAGGTGTTTAGGAAGTTTACTTACATGTATAAACAATTTAATGATGATTTGGAACTAGCTTAAACCGTTGGAAATCAAGTTAGTAGTTACTCTGCAAAACAGAGTACACTTACTGCTTCTGAACTCGACGTGGTGCAGCTGCACCCTGTTTGTACTAGGGTTCAGCACAGCTGGGCCATACCTCAGAACCAGTTGATGGATTCTGTCATGCTAGGTTGTTGCTAATATGGTATTATGACTTGTATATACATGAGAAAAGAGGTATAACATGTGTTATAAGGTTTCCTTATGAGTTAGGAAGTGTCCAACATAAATTAGTAGAAGATCTTTAACAAGAACTCCAAGTTTTGAAAAATAAATCTTGTGGAAACTCATGTTTTACAAGTTCTAAACTTAGTGATTGATATACATGACTGATTTTTCACATAAATGAGCATGCTTAGTGTACATAGTTCCTTTGTTCATAATCAAACTTGTTAGACCTTGTGTGAAAGAAGTTTTTTAAGAAAACTTGATATAAAAGAACTAAGGTGCATAAATGCTACTTGATATACATTCTGATCTTGCGAGCATGTTAACATGACTTGACTACATATGAATAGAGCCTTAAAGTTGCCTTGTATGTGTTGAGTGGCATTGTTCAAGTTTAAAGTGGTTTCAAAAGCAAACTTGAACATATTTTTAAAAATCTAGTTGCATCACATGGATATCTAGATTCTAAAGGATTAATATGTCATGTTATGTCTATAATATTTCTAGATATGATTTATATGTGCTATATTGCATCATTTATGATAAAATGATTTCAAAAGCAACCTCGAGCATGATTTCAAACTTAGGTTGCATTATATATGGGTATTTAGATTCTAAAGGCTTGAGATGCCATGATATGTTTTATTATGTCTCTAAACATAAGTTTTATATGTTAAACATAATGGAAGTAAACCAAGCATGAGGTTAAAGCATGTTTTAAAGTGTTAAACGATGCTAGCTATGAGTAAAAGATATGAATATGTATGAGCATGTGTAGTACAGATTATGTGACCTCTTTATGAGAACATAAGGCTAATTAGTACACCTAGTGATTACATAACCCTATTTGGTTTTGATTTCGTGAAAATCCTAAACTAAAGTCCCTAACATGTAAGGTTGAACTTGAAGGGGTCATACAAGTATGTAAAGACCTCTAGCGTGTATGCATGTTAAGTATAAGTGTATATGTGTCTTAAAGTTTGGACTAAAAATAGGAAGTGAAAAGCTCAACCTTGGTCTGGCCAGGGGATAGCGCAGCTGCGCCGTCCCTAAGCCTAGACAGGGCACAGCTACGCCATTCTGCAGTCTAGAATAGGTTCTATTTTTGATCTGATGTTTGAAGCATGCTTATATGATTACTTTAATTTGTAATATATGACCAGCATGCTATGTAATATGTAGGAAGCATGCTAGGTGATAGAGATGAATGATAATTAGGACTTTCAAAAGTTAAGTCCAAAGGAATACTTTCAAGATATAAAGCAACGATACGTTGTTTGAATTTGTGATATGATTTATGCTATGAAAATATAGGATAGGTGATGTGGTATGAAGTTACAACTAAGTTAGACGTTTATGTGTACGTTTGAATTTACCTATATGAGTTTTAAATGTGTCGAACACATAGTAAGTCAAGTGTGTGATATATATATATATATATATATATATATATATATATATATATATATATATATATGAATGTTGATGTCAAGTACAAATGGTAAAGGTATACCTATACGTACCTAGCTATTCCAAGAATATGATGAGAAAGTTAAATGTAGGTTTTACGAACCTAGTTAGGAAACAATGTAACATTGTTATTACATTGAGAATGCATGAAATATGTTACTGATGGATATGAATCCATGATTATATAACTGTGTAGGAATACACGAAGTGCAGATAAGCATTAACCAGTTAAGTCGTAGTTCATAAACTACGAATCAGGCAAGTCTTTCAGTTCCTATTTGATATATGAATTTGATAACTGTTAGTTAAGCTATATTATGCCATGAGAATGTGGATGTATATATATGAAATGCATATGAGATATATACGCAATGTGAAAGTTGATCTTTGATGATATGCTTGTGAAGTAAATCTCTATGCCTGTTATGTGAGAAGTAACATGCATAGTAAATATTAATTGATTATGAATGCATGAACTGAATATGCTATTATATGATATGTGTTGCATGAAAACTGTTAGAATTACTAGGCTGTCAAGCTCACCCTTGCAAATAACCACTTTTGCAGGTAAAGGACTCACGGTAAAGATTATGTGCTACTTGATTGATAAAGTTCAATAGTAATGAAGGAGATTGGTTTATTTATTTAATTATATACCCTTGAACCATGTTTAGGTTCTAGGAGATGTATGTGATAGTAGTTTACGATGTGTAATACATGTTAAGTTGTACTATGTGATACATAGAGGGATCCGAATCGAGATGTAAAAATTTATACAGTAATTCGAATTGATGAATCATAATGTAATTTGATCCAAGGTTATGTAATTGATTCAAGTTAAGTAATCAATAAAAGATTTATTTTTCAAAGGAGATTGAAAAAGTTTAAATTATTCCGCATATTTATATAACATCAATTATGATATAAGACAGGAAAGGTAAATGACCAAGATTTGAAACTTATAAAAGTTTGGGGTCATTATACAGATCCTGGAAAAGGAAAGAATTTATATTCTAAATTGTAATAAGAAAAGTTATATTCATTAAGTTATAAATAAAATATATAAATAGTTTGACGATAGTAGTATCGTGGCAGACCGGATCCGTGGTTCGAAGGGACTCATTTGGGGGCATCACAGTAGATATCTCGGGGTTCCTCATCTCCAGGTATCTGAGGTATCTCCTCCCTGGCTTGACTGGATCCTCCAACGCTAGACATCCTGACAACAAAATACTTTTAAGACATTCTTCGATACTCGTGAGCACATAAGTTATTAACACATAGCACATAATGTCTTTTATTGTTTAGTTTCAATGGATGCCTTAATCCATTCCTTAAAACTCGATAAGAGTTTGTCATCACTATGTTTTCTGTCTCCTTAAAGGTTACTTCCTAAGGTTCCCCACCTAAAGTTCATAACCTAAAGCTTTGATACCAACCTGTGTCACCCCTAAATCTGGGTACTCCATTTTCACAGGATTTGGTGCTCAGTATCCAAAATAATTACATCTAACTACCCATAATAAAGGATAAAACATAACTTAAATAACTCTAGCAATAATCCTCCCCATTAAATGGTTACATCAATAAGATAATCCCAGGTAAACAAACCTTAAACTATTACATAAGTTTGCGGAACACATCACAAATTAACATAAGTCTTATAACATAATCTTATTCAAATAAAATCACATAAGTCTTCAACACTTGGATATCTTGCCCTTTCCTTTGCTAGAAAATGGCTCATCAACTCATTCAACTTTAGCTGCAGTGTTAATTACAAGAGTGAACAAACAGTTGCTCACTGATATAAAGAGTAATAACAATATCAACAAGAGTATGAACAACGAATGCTGAATAATGGTGAACTTGTTCAATAAAACAGAATAGAAAACAAGTTTGAATTTAATATATGAGGGTCTTAAGACCACGAACTATGTCCCCGGTGATTAGGTATTACTACCCCAACCTTAACAGTCATTTAGACTATACAGACCCTACTTAACGTACTTAGGGGGATCAGCCCTTTGTACCATGTATTGTGCACAAACATCTAAACGTTAACACATACAAAATCCCCTATATTAGGGTTGTTCATCTCAGTTTGAATTTAGGATTTCTGCACTAAAGAAAGTTTTAGCTCGAAACTAGCTTATCAGTGGTTCTAGAATTTTAGAACACTATTCCATCATAGATTAGTTCAATCAATAAGAGTTCGCTTACTATTTGAAGGTTCAACACGATAATATAGAATTGAACACGATTATTTAAGTCAACGTTTAAGTGATGACAATATACATTGGAATAGACATGGTATATATATGCAAAGTACTATATTCAAAAAAGTTAGAACAATCTCATTTGAACCAATGTTTTAAAACAGTATATGCTTTGAATAGTAATAACAAGAAATAGGAATGTGAAACTCGCTCGATGTAACGAATTAGGTTACAAGAGCATATTTAACTATACATAAGATAGAATCAATAAGCTTGTTCAACTTTAATATAGGATTTACAAAATGATAATTTAGAACTAGAAAGCCTGCTTGACAATAATAAATATCGGAATTATGAAACTTGCATTTATTATAAAGAGAATGAAGTTAGAGAACTTTCCTCGGGTGTAAGCTACACAAATATAATAAACGTTCGCCAATTACCCTACATATACCATTAGAATCACAATACCAATTAGTTATATTAATATTAACTTCCTTTGTTTAGTTTTCATTTTAATCAAGTCTATAATCCTTAACTTAGGACTTGATTATCCTACTCATTCACATAACACGAAACTGAATTCTCAATTATATCATAGTATACGACATGGTGATTGCAAAACAATTCCAATTCTCATGACCTCATATTCCAAACTCTCACAACTTATTAGTTCATAATTTATAGTTTTAGCATTGTGATTACAAAATGTTGTTATGTCTTATAACATGTTTTAGGGTCATTAAAATAAGTTAGGTTAGCATTTCCAAAGTTATGCAGTTAACAGCTCAACACTAGGTATGATCGACCACTGGCGTGGCCGCGCCATGACACCGTTTGCATCCGGCCAGCCCGCACCTAGAGGCAGCGCGCCCGCGCTCGGCACCAGAAACAGTTTTTGCATAACACGAAATTAGACTCTGTTCTAAGCCAAAAATCCCAATTTCACAAAAATTCACCAAACTCAACATCTAAAACTTTGTAATAACATAGTTAAGCATGATATTCATCATTCTAACTAAATAAACATTACATATACTCAATTTTGAAGGATCAAAACCCCAATTTTCCCAATTTCTTCACTTTTTATAATTTTAGTGAATTTGATAGCCACGACTTTGTTTCTTAACCAATTAACACGATTCAATCTACGTTGTTTTCGTTTCCTGCCCTATTAACACAATCTAACATCAATTTACATATTACATCACATATTAGACATCAATTTTTGTACTTTCTTAAGCCATATTACATGAACATACACTGATATTCTAACTTCTTTCTTGCAAAGCCAATAACACGTATTTGATCACCAAACACTCATACATGATGATAACAGATTATAATACCATATATATATATATATATATATATATATATATATATATATATATATATATATACATCAATCCAACATAACTATCAACTTTCAGTGGATAATCACTAAGAAATCAAAACATACAATATTAGTAGCAATTTATACCTTGAATCTTTCATTGTTGGGAAGAAGAATGATAAGGGATTGTTTTCCCTTGATACTCCAACTCCTTAGCAAAATTTATAGAGAATTTCTCTCTTCCTCACAAACTCTCTCTCTTTTTCTGCTCTTAGTCCTTAGAAGAATACGTGAAATAAGAAATAACCCAACTGAGCGCTTAAACACTGATAATTGTGGTTATCAGTTTATTAAGCCAAGCGTCTTTGGCTGTTACATTAACCAAAAGCAACAAGGCTTTGGTTGGTTACGCATAATTTCCCATACTAGTTTATTTTAATAATATTTATATTATATAGTTTTTATTTGTCACACATGTGAACCATTTAATTAGCTTACACTTGTAATTATAAAAATTATAATTTTTCATTATAGTTATACTTATGATTAATAAATAATTATATATCTAATTTAATTAATAAATTAGACTTAAACATTACTTTATTTAATTTAATTATTTTCTTAAATATTAAATAATTTATTTAATTTAATTATTGCATTAAATTAAATCTTCAAATAATAAAATTACCATTCATTAATTTAGTTAGCATACACACTCAACTAAATTATTACATCACAATTCATCAAATATTTATTTATCCCCATAAATAAATTAATTAAAATAATTATATAATTCAATAAATATTTAAAATAAATTATAAAATTCTCAATCGTTACACTTATTATGTTTTGAAACGTTATGAATGAATAAAAATATCAAAGTTTATTGAGATGTTATGTGTTATAGCTTAAATTTTAAAATGCTTAAAGTTAAACTTTAAAATATTCAAGAAATTGAATAGTGAACTAATAAGCGTATATTTTAACAAAAAATACCTCCTAGAAGAAGACAACCACGCCAACAACCACCTCCTGAGGGGTCTACTAACAATAATAACGAGGCCAACGCTAACCCGATTCAGCAGTTGGTGACCTTGTTAACTGGAGCTCTTGCGAATCAATCATAAGCTTAAGCTACGACTTTCAAGGACTTCAAAGTAGTTGGACCACCGGTGTTTCAAGGGTCTATGAATCAAGTTGAAGCCCAAACTTGGATCATGAAAATGGAGAAGGTGTTCGACGTTGCCAGAGTCAATGAGGATCAGAAGACCGCTTTCATAACGTTTATGTTGAAATTCGAGGCTAGTTACTGGTGGCATGCGAATAAAGTTCGTGGGGGATAGAGAATAGTAGCGTGGGATAGGTTCAAAGAAATATTTTTAGAAATGTACTTTCCAAATAGTTCTCGAAATAAGTTGGAAGTTCAGTTTTTGGAGCTAAAGCAAGGAACCATGACTGTGCCAAAATATGCTGCGAAGTTTTACGAGTTGGTAAGGTTTGTCACTTATCAAGTTAATACTGATGAGTGTAAGGCAAGAAGGTTTGAACAAGAGTTGAAGCCCTAGATTTATAGCAAGGTTTCAATGTTCCAGTTAAACACGTTTGCAGCAGTACTAGAAAAGGTAATTATCGCAGAAGCTGGAAGTGATGCCCTAACCAAGTACAACCAAGAAAAAAAGAAGAGAAAGAATGAGAATGAAAACAAGGCTAGTGGAAGCAATGGTGGAAATAACAACCAAAAAAGGAAATGGAGTGAGAATTCGAGTACGGGAAAACAATAAGGAAGTTAACAAAAGAAGAAGTTTGAAGCTTGTGATACTTGCAGAAAGAACCATACTGGGGTGTGTTTGAAGGGTAAGAGGGTGTGTTTCAATTGTGGCCAGGAGGAACACATTGCACCAAACTATTTTGTCCCAAAGAAGGGAACATGTTTCACTTGCGGTTCGAAGGATCACATAGCTCGTGATTGCCCTAAGAAGACAGCAGGAAGTGCAAGTGGAGGAAAAGGAAACAATGGTGGTGGTACATTAACTATCACTGGACCAGCACAATCAAGCCGACCTACTGCGAGAACTTTCAATATGACTGTGCACTGTGCAGTCAAAGGATGTGGTGTCATGTATCATTTTGATTAATGGTATTAATGCTTATGTGCTATTTGACTCTGGTGCTACTTGTTCATTTATATCCGATGAATTTGCTCAAAACTTAAAATTGCCTCAGGAAGAATTAGATTATCTTTTGAGCATAGAGATTGCGAATAGGGAGGTGATTCCTGTTAGATTCATATATAAAATTTGTAGAGTGGTTATAAAGGGTCAGGAGATGATAGTGGATTTGATACCAATTAAACTTGGGGAATTTATGAGAGCCCCAAATTCGGGTCCCAAATCACTGCGGATCTCGTACAATCATTCTATAACTATTGCGAAAGATATAAACATAAATTGTTTATACATTACATTACATACTATTTCCCCAAGGTCGAGTAACCTTCACGTAATACACAATTCATAACTTATTTGACTTACAATAACATTATTATACAATACTGTTACAAATCTAACTACACATGTATACTAAAGTTGGAACTGTCTTTGACCTTCCCTTGTATCCAATATATTCGTCTTAATCAGCAATGTTAATCATGATATAGCAAGGGTGAGCAATGAATTTGCCCAGCAAGTATAAGTTCATTTAAGGATATATCATGATTGAAAGAATTTGAATAATAAGCTGGCTATAATTCAACAATATAGTTGTGAATTAGCACGAACAAATTTTATGACTGAACAAGCATTTAACATGAACAAATATATCTGGACCGAATGGTAATGAATATGATCAACCTTTCATACCTAATGAACATATGCAATACGCACCGAGTGCGATTTAAACAATTCTTAGATATGAAAACTAGCAATGATTAACCACAAGTTATATTTGAATAAATAACTCAAAGTTGAGTTAAGAAAAACTTGCCTGAACCGTGGATTATCGTAACGTATTTTAATAAGCTTTGTCTGACGACCTAATATATAAATAATATCGATATATAATTAGAATAATATCATCACAGTATTTAAAATAACCTAAACACATTATCACATAAACCTATCAGTCTATAACACACATACGACCTATCCTCAAGTCAAACTTTTACAGTCTGAATAGAGTTCGGTACGATTCTGACATCCCAACGATCTAGTCGGACAAAATTTCGAGTTTAAGTTCAATTAAACTTTGTCTAATGCTTAAAAATTATCTTAGATAACTATATTATTAGTCAAAATATTTTTCATAAGCTCGTAATAATTTTCAGATAATTATTATCATTTATCATGATTTTTCAATCATTAATATCGTATTTAAATGAATTAAATATCACATAATTCTTTTATGATTAATATTTATTTAATACTAAATATTAATAAAAATTATAACATAATATTATAATATATTTATAATATATCAAAGTATTTTTAATACCTTAAAATCATATTTATATAATTTTTAAACAGTTAAATCCATTATCCGATAATTGCTTTCAATATTAAAATAATAATATTTTCATGACAAAATATCAAAAGTTATATTTTATAACTTATAATATTTTTATAACACTTAAATCATTTTTATATAATTTTTAAATCATTAATTCTATTTTTCTATAATTTATTTAATATATTTATTAAATAAATTAATTATCATTAATATTAATTAATTAATGAAATTCTTCATACAATATTAAAAGTAATTAAAAATAACTTGAAATATTTTCTTATACATTAATATATTTTTTTATGAATTAAAATTATTTTTAAATAATTTATTTAATATTATAATTAAATAGCATTTATATTCCAAAAATATTAAATATTTATGAAATATACTCAAAATAATTAAAAACTAATTTTCGGACTTTAAAATAATTTTTAGTAATTTATTATGTATTTTTAATAATTTAAAACTAATTTTCTCTAATTATTTAATAAAATAATTAATTTTCTAAAAATAGATGTCGCTAAAGGGCCTTATAGGTGACACAAGCGTCGCTAATGGTGTTATTGAGCATTTTCCAGAACTTCATGTTAGCGTTAAAGGTCTTAGGTTTGACCATAAGTAGATCTGTGTTCATAAGGTTTTCTAGGTTGCTAATGTTGTTAATCATGTAGTTTAAGTGTAATATTACAACTAGAATTTGATTGCATGACCAAACAATAACACAACTGAGAGATCTAAGCTCTCAAACTACTTGTCAGAGACTATTCTGGGTTTTCTGGGTAACCCAAAAACCCAGGCAGTTTATGGTGCCTACTTTGGATCCTTTTAGTTTGCAGTATATGTCTTATTTGTGTGATATAAAGGTTCACACTTGTAGTCTTGATGTCAGAGTACAATTCTATATCATCAGATCATAACAACAACATCATAACAATAAGATCTAGGCTGGTCAAACTAGTGGTCAGAAGCTGTTCTTGAGAAATCTGGATTTCCCAGATTTCTTCATAAGGCAGTCGGTCAACGCTTGTTTGACCTTAATTATCTTTGATTCTATATACTTTCTGGGTGATATAAAAGCTTGATGTTGTATTCCTTATACCAGAATACAAGTGGATTACACAAACATGGCCAAATCACTTGTCAGAAGCAAGATTCGAGGCCTTAAAAAGCTTGTCAGACTTTTCTGGGTAATCTGGGTTACCCAGATTTGTCCAGTCATGGTCGGTCAACGACCTTTGACCACTAATAACTTGCAATCTAAACAAGATCTGGGCTTGATTTAAGTTCCAGATCATAGTCCACATGGCAAAGAACAGATTTCTAACATAAAACACAACAACCAACTAACAGATAACGATCTATGGGCCCTGACATATGGCTGTCAGACCATATTTTTTTCAACTTTTCCAGATTTTTAAATTCGAGCATCTAGATGTTATGGATTCACTATATAGCAACCCAGATCATCAAGTAACACCCTCTAACACATGTCTGACCAACAAACAACAACTATAACACCGGTCTTAAAGATCTAGCAAATTAAGGGTTCATACCTCCTTTTAACGCTTGATCTTGATTCTGACCTTGTGATATGATATTGTTTAGCTAAGAAGTGATATAGGCTTTGTATCTCACTATCTCTCACTCCCCATTTTCGCATCTTAGAGAGAGAAAATCTTGGAGAAAAATGAAAATGAAAGTGTGCATTTTCTCTCTCTTAATATATATAAATGGCATGATTCAATGTATTAGTTGAGATAACTGCTGACTTGTATTAATGTAAGTCACATGGCTGGTACATAGTAGGTCACCAACTCCATATTTGGCAAGATTTGCAAGTAACCTCCAATTATGCAACAAAGGGCATAATTGTCATTTAGCTTACTAATTTAATAGCATAAGGGACATTTGCTACAACCCTTAGGGTTTAACCCTTAGGGTTTGAACCCTTCGGGTTTGACCCTTAGGATTAAAACCTAAGGTTCTTAAAAATTTATTTTCTAGGATTTCAAAATTTTAGATTTTTAAAATAGAAAATTAATATTTCTAAATTTATAATTAGGATTCTATAATTATATTTAAAATTTCCTAATCATAATTCGAACTTACTAATAATTAGGATTAATATTTCCTAATTAAAATTGCTAATTTAGCAATTTGGTCCCAAATTGTAAATTAGGGTTTCAAATCAAAATTAGGGTTTCTAATAATTAGGTTTTCTAATTATTAGGATTTTCTAAATCAATTAGGGTTATCCCTAATTAGGTTATCATTAATAACGTTTACACCATATACTAGCATTTGTTTTTTCAAATTAGGGTTTCAACTTTCGAATTAGGGTTTCGAATTCTCAGAACTAAAATTAGGGTTTTCAGAACCGGTTTTAGGGTTTCTTATAATTCGTAAGAATTTTTTTAACTGAACGTTGACGTTTTTAATATAATATTAAGGTTTGCCATTGTCTGGTCAACCCTTGACCCTTAACTACATATTGTACACATATAATACCAGATACACATAACATCTACCCATATTCACTTATATACTTAATCCTGAATAATTCACCAAAATATTTTGAAATCCTTAAAATTCTTTCTCAAAAATGTCAAATCCATTCACTTATTTTCTGTCTAGGTCCTAATATTGAACCTTAAATCAATCAATTATGATTTTAAAAGTTTTTTAAATTCTCGGGTTGTCACAAAATTTGATGCCATATTGGGAATGGATTGGTTATTCAATTACGGGGCAGTAATTGATTATCAAAAGAAGTGTGTTAATCTTATGACTCCATCAAAGGTTGTGTTTTATGGCAGCAAATTTCCTCGACAAGCAAGTTGTCTGATGGTGATGCAAGCCAAGAAGTTATTGAGACAAGGATGTGTAGGATACTTAGCCTACATAGTCGATACACATAAGAAGAGTGCAAAGTTGGAAGAGATACCGATCATTAGAGATTTTGTAGATGTATTTCCAGACGATTTGTCTGGACTTCTGCCAGACCGAGAAATCGAATTCGTAATTGATTTAGTGCCAGGAACAGCCCCAATATCTAAAGCCCCATACAGAATGGCCCCGGTAGAGATGAAAGAGTTGAGTGTGCAGTTACAAGATTTGCTCAACAAGAAGTACATCCAGCCGAGTGTGTCGCCATGGGGAGCACCACTATTGTTTGTTAAGAAGAAAGATGGATCGATGCGACTTTGCATTGATTACCGAGAATTAAAAAAGGTCACGATTAAAAATAAGTATCCATTACCAAGAATCGATGACTTGTTCGATCAACTGAAAGGGGTAAAATATTTCTCAAAGATAGACTTGAGAAGTGGTTATCATCAGTTGAAGGTGAGGCCAGAGGATGTACCAAAAATAGTGTTCAAAACTCGGTATGGTCATTACGAGTTTATAGTTATGTCATTTGGTTTAACCAATGCACCTGCAGCGTTCATGGATTTGATGAACAGTGTGTTTAAACCATTCTTAGATAAATTTATGGTGGTGTTTATTGATGATATATTTGTGTATTCCTAGACCAAGGAGGAACATGTTGAACACTTAAGAGTGACGTTGGAGACATTGAGAAAAGAGGAGATGTACGCTAAACTCTCAAAATGTGAGTTTTGGTTGGAACGTGTACAGTTTCTTGGGCACATTATTGATATGGACGAAATTTCGGTAGATCCATCAAAAGTAGAAGATGTAATAAACTGGGATCAGCCGAAGACACCGTCAGAGGTAAGGAGTTTCTTAGGATTGGCAGGTTACTATAGGCGTTTTATTCAAGACTTTTCCAAGATCGCGACTCCGTTGACGAATTTAACTAGAAAGGCAGTTAAGTTTGTTTAGACGGAGAAGTGTGAGGAAAGGTTTCGAGAATTAAAGAAAAGGTTAAGTTCAGCACTTGTGTTGTCATTACCTGATGATACAGGAAATTTTGTGGTGTACAGTGAAGCATCGTGTAAGACCCTAACTTTTATGAATAAAGATAAATTTTCTATAAATATTATTTTTGAATATTATGGAGTGAATTTGATATAATGTTATAGTTGTGGATAATATTTATAAATTTTACAAAGTACGCAAGTTGTTATATAATATTCGATTGGTCGGGGAATATTCATTTTAACAGGAAATATTCGTACGACGGCACAATTATTGGTGGACCCCATAACGGAATTATTGTCGAATTGAGAAAACGACAAAAATATCTTTTTATAAAATAACGGCGAAAGTTTTACCGTTGACTATTAGAATACCCGGTGGTTAAAATATAGTAATACGCGGGGTTGCACAGTAGCACACGGTATTGCATAATATTTTTGAATTATTGATTCTTACATAAGAAGGCACTACTCAATAATTGTTACAGTAATTACTGTTCAATATTTTATTTTATTGATTCAATAATTGTTGCGTTGATATTTTATATTATTGTTGTTTCAATATTTGTCACTGCACAATATTTCTCATTATCAAATCAATAATTCATATTATTTGAATAATATTATTAGATAGCATTATTGGCAATGTCTAGAAAGTTCTGTCAAGGAGAGGTTTGGTCACCTAATTGCACGCCAGTAAGGAGAAATCCTTATCAGAAAGCCCCCTCTTTCTTGGGAACGGTCTGGTTGTCATTATTGTGATTCTGTAACATTATTTGTGAATAATTAATTATTGATTTATATGATAAGAAAATATTTATTTTATGTGGACATAAATGATGGATAGGAAAATATTTATTTTATGTAGTTATAAATGAAGAAATTAATGTTGAGGTGTTTTATCAGTATTTTGTCGGATTTGAAGTATTAAAAAATCAAATTGGTGATCTTAAAGCTCTATTGTGTGAGTTATAATTTTAATCCGACCGTTGAATCGTTGTGATTTTTGGATATGTTATGCATATATAAGTTGAGTATATGTCCACAAATTTTGAACCGTTAAAAATTTATGTATGATTTGTTATGAATTTTATGAGGTATTAAAAATCATTCGTTTGTGGATTTCGGATATTTTCTGTTTGGAATTTGAAAAAACTTAAACTTACAAAGTTGTAGAGAAATAAATTTCCTATGGAATAGACATGAGATTCAAAATTTTCTGATAAAATGGCTATTTATTATGAATTTCTGAAGTTCAGAAAATAAAATAATTTTTATTAAAATTGGGTGGGACCCACTTTTGTTTTTTTAAACATGTGGGCTGCTATTTTTTTCAGAATTGGCAGGCTTAGATGGCTGGTCTTGGATGGTTAGTGCGTTGAAGAAAAGAAATGATATATTATTATTTTATTATTTTAGTCTCCTTTGGCGTTCTAGTATTTTCCTATAAATAGACACTTAGGTTAGAATTGAAAATTACACCAGAAACAAGTTTTCCTTCTCTCTATATTATCGAGTGTTTTTTTGAGTATTTAGATACTTTGAGAGTTGCTATTCAGTGCAAGTTTTCTTCGACTTTACATCCGATATTCCGATCAGAAATACAGTTATTTTGAGGTAAGGGATGTTATTTTTTTTCAGTATTCGCTTGAAATAATATTTTCTTCCATACTCTGTAGTATGTAAGTAATATTATTTCGTTTCAGATTTCGAATTCTATACTCGTTTGTTAAAATTTTGGCTTCTATACTCCATGAAATTAGTAGAATATCTTTGATATTTAAGCTTCATCCAGTATCTTTTCATGAAAATATTATTCATAGCATTCTTAATAAGTTTTAACTTTTTCATGCCGGAGTACTATTCACAGGGTTACTATTCCCGAAGTACTATTCACATGATACTATTCACTCAAGTACTACTCACCCGGGGTACTATTCATGATAAAAATTGAGTCATTTTCGGTCCAAATTATTTTTAGTACAATATTATTCTTGAATTTTACTCCATAAAGTAGTATCATGTTGACAATTTGGACGTTATTGATTTCTGGATAAATTAAATTATAAATCTTTAAAAATTTATCCTTAAACTTGTTTTATTAAATTCTTATATCATTGTCATTATCCTCATGTTTATATTATGTTGAAAGTCATTTGAGGCATGTAGTGCATAGATAGACTTGGTATGATTATGACCAGGAATTATTCGGTATAATCATGACCGTAATATTACAAATGACGTGGTAAAAGTCTTCATTGGCCCGTAGTGCATTGATGGACAGTTGTTGGCATGATCATGATCATTGATGAATACACGAATATCCTTGGCCCGTAGTGCATGGATAATTTATGGTCGTGATACTAATTGTAAGACCCCGAATTTTATGAAATAAAAGTATTCAATTTTTCTTATAATTACTATTCAGTAAATGGTTAAATTGATAAATGTTAAAGTTAAGGGTGATATATGAATTTTTTTTCAAAATACACAAGTGGTTATAAAATATTCATTGTTGTCGGGGAATATTCGTATGGTCGTGGAATATTCTTTCTGTCAGATAATATTCGTACGACGGCGCAGCTATTTGTGGGCCCCATAACAGAATAATTGTCGAATGAAGAAAACGACAACTTTGAGTTTTTATAAATAACGGCGTAATTGTTACCGTTAACACTGTTGGAATACCTGGTGGTTAAAATACAGTAATACGCGTGGTTGCACAGTAGCACACGGTTTTGCACAGTATTTTTGAATTATTGATTCTTACGTGAGAAGACACTACTCAATAATTGTTACAGTAATTACTGTTCAATATTTTATTTTATTGATTCAATAATTGCTGCGTTGATATTTTATATTATTGTTGTTTCAATAATTGTCACTGCACAGTATTTTCCATTATCAGATCAATAATTCATATTATTTAAATAATATTATTAGATAGCATTATTGGCAATGTCTAGAAAGTTCTATCTAAGGAGAGGTTTGGTCATCTAATTGCGCGCTAGTATGGAGAAATTCTTATTGGAAAGCCCACTCTTTCCTGGGAACGGCCTGGTTGTCATAAATGTGATTCTGTAATATTATTTGTAAATAATTAATTGTTGATTCATATGATAAGGAAATATTTATTTTATGTGGATATAAATGAGGGATATATTTTTGTGGTTAAGAAAAGAAGGAGTTAATGTTGAGGTATTTTATCTGTATTTTTGTCGGAACGGAGGTATTGAAAATCAAATTAGGGTTTTTGAGATATATTGCGGGGGTTATAATTTTTAATCCGACCATTGGATCGTGGTAATTTTTGGATATGTTATACATATATAAGTTGAGTATATGTTCACAAATTTTGAACCGTTAAAAATGAACGTATGATTTATTATGAATTTTACGAGATGACTGATTCGGAAATTAGGGTTATAAATGATTTTGGTGGAAAATTCTAGAAATGGGTGGGCTCCACTTTTGGTTGTTGGGGAAGATGGCTAATTTTTGGTGGGTGAAATAGTAGCAAGTAAAGCCATCAGGTTGTAGGTTAAGTCTGCTTCGGCGTGCTAACATTTTCCTATAAATAGAGGGCTAAGTTAGAATTAAAAATCACACCAGAAACAAGTTTTCTCTCTTTCTCTCTCTAGATTATTGAGTGTATTTTGTGAGTATTTAGATACTTGGTGAGTTGCTATTCATCAGTGCAAGTTTCTTTCAGCGCCATATCCGATATCCAGTCAGAAGTGCTGCTCTTTTGAGGTAAGGGATTGTAAGTGATAGTAAGGGATAGTAAGGGATATTAAGGGATGTTATATTCTTCATAATGATGTTATTCTTTCAATATCATTATACTGAAATATTGGTATGGATTTTATTGTGGAATTTCTACCTTTTTGAGTTGGGGTTACTATTCACGTATACGGCACTATTCACGTATACGGCACTATTCATGTATATGGCACTATTTACGTATTTGATATTATTTACGTATACGGTACTATGTACGAATACGGAGTACTATTTATGAGTTACTATTCACGAGTTACTATTCATGAGTTACTATTCACGAGTTACTATTCACGGGTACTATTCACGATAAAAATTAATTTCTTTTTCTGACCAAATTATCGTTAATTTATGATTGTTGCTCTCGAAAATAAATGCAGTTGTTGATCATATTATTTTTATTATCATATATAACATTTTTATAACCTTGATGTTGAATTTCTCTTTCACTTGAGTGTAAAGATGGGTAAATTATTGGTATGATCGTGACTGAGGAATATCTTTGGCCTGTAGTGCAAAGATGAATTGTTGACTGGTATGATCATGACCATTGAATTTATAATTGAATATCTTTAGCTTAAGTGCAAAGGTGAAATGATCAACATGGTTATAATTATTGTTTATATAAATTCTGAAATGATTATATATTTCTTTGAGATATTAATATATTTGGCCTGTAGTGCAAATATGAACTGTTGAGGAATATCTTTGGCCTGTAGTGCAAAGATGACCTGTTGATGAATATCTTTGGCCAGTAGTGCAAAGATGAACTGTTGATGAATATCTTTGGCCCGTAGTGCAAAGATGAAATGATTAGTATGATTATGAACAGGAACTGTGAATTGGTATAACCATGATCTTTGATGTTTCAGGTAAAGATAGTTGATGAAAATTATCTTCGTCCTGGATGAGAAGAGAAATTTAGAACTACAATTATGATTATGAGTTATTCATATAATTGTGGACCAGAATTGTTGATTGATGTTACAGGGATAAAACATTGTTGGTGAATTTTTAACATGGAGAAGATAATAGACTTTATAGTCTATTTGACTCTTCTAATGGATTGCTCGTTTCGCTGCAACTATGCTTGAAATTTTTATCATTTACCATATGTTCTAAATCTCTGATTTATTATTGATGAAGGCTATTGATAATTTAATTATCTTTAGTCATGATATTCTTTACTGAGCTAGTTGTGCTCACCCTTATGCTTCACAATTCCTTTCAGGTAATAAGAGTGTAGCTGGGTCGAGCGAGGGTAACGGGAAAATAGAACGGTGGTCTCTAGCTGTGGATGTTCTCCTGAAGCAGTATAGAAAAGTTCATTTAGTAGTTTTATTTGGTGAATCCAATAGGATAAGGTGTACCCAACGTTGGAAGGGTGGTTTGCCACTATCATACAAGATGTCTAACGACATACAACCTCGTGTCATCATAAGACAGGGATGTGCTCATCCACTTGCTGAGTATATATACGAGCACTACCTATATAATCTTGGTGTTTGTTTGAAGTATAATTCTCAATTAGAGACAGTAGAGATAATGATATGTCAAGAGAAGACTCACCATTGGGAAGAATATGATAGTAATCTTCTCGTTTTTCTTTGGGGTCTATTGGGTCAACCAAGGATAATTCTATGGTCATATGATATCTATCATAACCTAGACGCATGGCCTCCCATGTACAAGGGTTTCCTTGAGCACTTCCCAAAGATTCTAATTTCTAAAACAGTTTTTGACTATACCTTTATGTAAGGTGTCATTGTGAGGTGTTGTCCACGGTTGGGATATGAGTCACATTTGGTATATATTTGTATCCAAACTCACAGCATATGTGTTGTTGTATTTTGCACGACAATTATTATAATAAAGTTGTAGTTATTTTCTGTACCATGTATTTGGCGACTCAGAATAGGTTGGATGGAATGGACCTGTTTTGGGGTTGTCACACTAATGAAGATCCTTGGCCGTAGTGCAAGGATGATGCGGATTATTTATTAAGATGAGTTTCAGCGATAAAAGTGATGAAAAACCTTTTAAATCATAGAAGATAGTAGATTTTATTCTCTACTTGACTCTTCTAATGGATTGCTTGTTCCACTGCAGTTAAACTTGATGTTTGTTATATTTTATCAGTTTAACACGGTTGAAGGCTAACGATAAATTATTCTGTATTATCTTAGACATAATATTTCTTACTGGGCTAGTTGAGCTCACCCTTTTGCTTTCATTGTTCTCTTCAGGAAATGAGAACGTAGCCGGGACTAGTCGAGGAACGGAGTGACGGTCCAGATGATAGCATTAGTATTTCTCACTATTCTATGAAATAGTGTGATAATAAATGTATTGAGGACTCCATTTGAGTTGAATACTGTCTAGAAGACAATATCCGTATGAAAACTCTCAGTTTATGTTTTGTCGTATTTTACACGACAGTTGTATTATTAAGTTGTATTTTAATTTTGTACCATATATTTGGTGACTCAAGATGGGTGATGTATACCTATTTTGGGGGCGTCACAGTTGGTATCAAAGCTTAGAATATGATCCCTGGCTAAGATGCGAGACTAGAACTAGGAGGGGAGAGACGGAGAATTCCTTCGCTAGTATGACCTACCTAATTTTATTTGATATTTAATTGGTCGGTCAAAGTATAGGAATAATATGTTGCATGCCAATTAACCCTTGTGTTGTGACAGTATTTAAAAATGACATCCGAGAATATTGAGAATAGCAATGGAGCACAGGAGACCGTTGAGTTACCACAGATCAACAATCAGGATAATGTGCATCAGGAAGGCAATATTCCTCATGCAAACAATAACACTGACCAAATGATGAACGATGGGATGTTCAGAGGCTTTCTGCAATTCATGCAACATCAGGCAAGAGAGACTCCTTTCTGAAATACAGGTGGAAACACTGGCAACTCTCGGACGGTCACTGCTAAATAGTTCAAGGAGCTGGGACCACCGGAGTTTTTTGGAGAGCCAAAACCACTTAAGGCGGAGACGTAGATAAAGCAGATCAACAAGATATTTGATGTCTTAGGATGCTCCGAGGAGCAAAAGGTTCCCTTTGCCACCTTCATGTTGCGGGCAGAAGCAGATTACTGGTGGAAATCTGTAAAGCGTACTCAATCTGCCGCACTGAAGATGTCTTGGGAGAAGTTCCAAGAATTGTTCAACGACAAGTACTTTCCCGAAAGTGTTCATCACATGAAAGAGGTAGAGTTCATTAAACTGGAGCAAAACAATATGACCGTGTCACAGTAGGAAGCCAAGTTTGCTGAGTTGTCCCGGTTTGCGTCCCACTTAGTTGATAATCAGGAGAGAATGACGCGGATGTTTCTAAGAGGTTTGAAACCTGAGATTCGTCAATACCTTATCTCTCACAAACTTTGATTGTATTCAGATGTTGTGAATAGGGCTCAGTTATTAGAACAAGATAATGAGTCAACCCAACCAAGAGAGAGCAGCAGAAAAAATGATAATACCAGTGGTAGCAGTCATCAAAGCGGTGACAACAAACGTGGAGGGAATCAACATGCCAGAAATGGTAACCACTTCGGTGGTAATCATGGCCAAGACAATAAGAGTGGACATTTCAAGAAGAGGAGATTCAACAATGATGGAAAGACGTCAGCACCAGCACCCATTGTTAAGGAAGGAGAACGACCACCTATCATATATTTTAAATGCGGAGGGGAGGGACACATCAGTCCAAACTACGCGATGTAGTCCAAAGCGTGTTATAATTGTGGAAGAGAATGTAAGACCCCAACTTTTATAAATAAAGATGAATTTTCTATAAATATCATTTTTGAATATTATGGAGTTAATTTGATATAATGTTATAGTTGTGGGTAATATTTATAAATTTTGCAAAGTACGCAAGTTGTTATATAATATTCGATTGGTCGGGAAATATTCGTTTTAACAGGGAATATTCGTACAACGGCACAATCATTTGTGGACCCCACAACGGAATTATTGTCGGATTGAGAAAATGACAAAAATATTTTATTAAAAATAACGGCGGAAGTTTTACCATTGTTACTGTTGAACTACTCGGTAGTAAAAGTACAGTAATACGTGTGGTTGTATAGTAGCACACGGTATTGATTATTAATGCTTATGTGAGAAGTCACTCAGTTTGATTCAATTATTGTCAGTTAATAATATGAATTATTTAGCGATACTGACGTTTTGTTTTATTCGTATTATTAACGTAATAAAACAGAAACATCTTTTTATATAAAACAGAATACTTTATTAAAGTTATTCTATAAATAGAATATATTATATTTTATTTAAAAGATTTTTCATTAAATATGGATTGTCAGATTAAAGTAATCAATCTGGACCGTTTATGGATTAGTTACTATGCATTCTATTTTTCTATAAATAGCAGCTCATTCCTTCATTATTTCTTACGAATTCACTGAACTCTAGAGAGAGAAACTATAGAGAGAAGCTATAGAGAGAGAGAAGAAGAGTATTCTGCTACTTAACTACTTCCTTATTTCAGCTCTTCTTTAAAACGGTAAGGGGTGTTATTCTTTCTTATTCATGAAGAGAACTGTTGTTATTCTATTTTTTATTATTCTGTTGGAATAACCTGTATACGCGGTCTACCCTATACTTGGTGACATTCTTCTATTATTCTGTTGGAACATCCTGTCTGTGTGTTTTACACCGGACCTGGTTCCGTTTTTATTATTATTCTGTTGGAACATCCTGTCTGTGTGTTTTACACCGGACCTGGTTCTGTCTTGTTATTATTCTGTTGGAACATCCTGTCTGTGTGTTTTACACCGGACCTGGTTCCATTATTTATTATTCTGTCGGAATATCCTGTCTGTGCGTTTATGCCGGACCTGGTTCCATTATTTATTATTCTGTCGGAATATCCTGTCTGTGCGTTTACGCCGGACCTGGTCCCATTATTTATTATTCTATTGGAATAACCTGTCTGTGCGGTCTATCGCATGCATGGTGGTTTCTTTTGTTATTCCATTCTTTATTATACTCAGTTGGTTAAGTTTTGACTTCTATACTCCATGAAATTTGTGGAATATCCTTGATAATTGCGTTTCATCTAATATCTTTTCATGAAAATATTCTTCTAAGTATTCTTGAATTTTACTCCACAAAGCAGTATCATGTTGACAATTTGGACATTGTTAATTCTTGGATAAATTAATTCTTGAACTTGTTTTATTGAATTCTTATATCATTGTCATCATCCTCATGTTTATAAAATGTTGAAAGTCATCTGTGGCCTGTAGTGCATAGATGGACTTGGTATGATTATGACCAGGGATTATTCGGTATAATCATGACCGTAATGTTACAAATGATGTGGTAAAAGTCCTCATTGGCCCGTAGTGCATTGATGGACAGTTGTTGGCATGATCATGACCATTAATGAATACACGAATATCCTTGGCCGTAGTGCAGGGGTGATTCGATGATGTGGATTATTTTATTAAGCTGAGTCCCAGCGATAACAGTGTTGAAAAACCTTTTAAATCATAAAAGATAGTAGAGTTTATTTTCTACTTGACTCTTTTAATGGATTGCTTGTTCCGCTGCAGTTAAACTTGATGTCTATTATATTTTATCAGTTTAACATTGTTGAAGGCTAATGATAATTTATTCTGCATTATCTTAGTCATAATATTTCTTACTGGGCTAGTTGAGCTCACCCTTTCTTTCACTGTTCTCTTCAGGAAATGAGAACGTAGCTGGGGCAAGTCGGGGAACGGAGTGATGGTCCAAATGATAGTATTAGTTAGTAGTCCTCACTATTCTATGTAATAGTGTGTTAATAAATGTAATGAGGACTCCTTTTGAGTATGAATACCCTCTAGAAGATAATATTTGTATTCAAACTCGCAGTTTATGTTTTGTCGTATTGTACACGACAGTTGTATTAGTAAGTTGTATTTGTATTCTATATTTTGTATCTGACGACCCAAGATGGGTGATGTATACCTAATTTTGGGGGCGTCACAGTTGGTATCAGAGCTTAGGGATATGATCCCTGGCTAAGATGTGAGAATAGAACTAGGAGGGGAGAGATGGGGAATTCCTTCGCTAGTATGACCTACCTAAATTTATTTGCATGGTATTTAATTGGTCGGTCATAATATAAGGATAATATATGACATATCAATTAACTTTTATTTTGTGGCAGTATCTGAAAATGGTATCTGAGAATGTTGAGAATAGCAATGGAGCACAGGCGACTGTTGATTCACCACATATCAATAATCAGGATAATGTGCATCAGGAAGGTGACAATCCTCATGCAAACAACAACACTGACCAGATGATAAATGATGGAATGTTCAGAAACTTTATGCAGTTCATGCAACAGCAGGCGAGAGCGGCTCCTGTCCAAAATATAGGTGGAAACACTGAAAACTCTCGGACGGTCACCGCTAAACAGTTCAAGGAGCTGGGACCACCAGAGTTTAAGGGAGAGCCAAAACCACTTATAGCGGAAACATGGATAAAGCAGATTACCAAGATATTTGATGTCTTGGGATGCTCCGAGGAGCAAAAGGTTCCCTTTGCCGCCTTTATGTTGCGAGGAGAGGCAGATTACTGGTGGGAATCGATTAAGCGTACTCAACCTGCCGCACTGAAGATGTCTTGAGAGAAGTTCCAAGAGCTGTTCAATAACAAATACTTTCCCGAAAGTGTTCGTCACATGAAGGAGGTGGAGTTCATCATATTGGAGCAGAATATTATGACCGTGTCGTAGTATGAGGCTAAATTTGCTGAGTTGTCCCGATTTGCGTCCCACTTGGTGGATAATGAAGAACGAATGACGCGAATGTTTTTGCGAGGTTTGAAACCTGAGATACGTCAACATCTTATTTCTCATTAACTGTGTTTGTATTCAGATGTTGTGAATAGGGCTCAATTAGTGGAGCGCGATAACGAGTCAACGCAACCAAAAGAGAGCAGTCGGCAAAATGATAATACCAGTGAGAGCAGTCATCGAAGCGGTGACAACAAGCGTGGAGGGAATCAACAGGCCAGAAATGGTAACCACTTCGGTGGTAATCAGGGCCAAAACAATAAGAATGGTCATTTCAAGAAGAGGAGATTCAACAATGATGGAAAGACGTCAGCACCAGCACCCGTTGTTAAGGAAGGAGAACGACCACCTATCATATGTTTCAAATGCGGAGGGGAGGGGCACATCAGTCCAAACTACGCGATGCCGTCTAAAGCATGTTATAATTGTGGAAGAGAAGGTCATTTAGCTCGATTTTGTCGTTTACCAAAAACAAGTTCAGCCAAGATGGAGACACCAAAGGCCGTCCCAGAAAAGTCAAAACCGGTAGTGCAAGGGAGAGCGTTTGTTGTGACCTCCCAGAAAGTAAGGAACCCGAATGAGGTCATCACGGGTAAGCTTATCATAAACTCTAACGAAGTCTATACTTTATTTGATACCGGTTCTACCCATTCTTTTATTTCTCCTACTTGCGCTCATCGATTAAATTTGAATCCGAAGAAATTAGATTTTGATTTATCTGTTGAAACTCCATTGGGAGAAACCTTCATTACATCCACGGTTTATAAGTCTTGTTTGGTTCAAGTTGGTACCCACACATTACCTGTCGATCTGATTTTATTAAAAATACTTGCATTTGACGTGATTCTAGGGATTGATTGGTTAACTACTCATCATGTAAAAATTGATTGTTTTCGTAAGGTTGTTAGCTTTCATATTCCTAATCGACCTATTATGCGAATTCAAGCAACCAAACCATTAAAATCAATCGTTGTCATCTCAAGCCATAAAGCTATTCGTTTATTGAAAAACGGATGTCAAGCTTTCTTAGCTCATGTCACGGATCTAAACAAAAATACGTCAGTTTTGAATGATATTTTTTATTGTTAATAAATTCCCTGACGTATTCCATGAAGAACTTCCTGGCCTACCCCCAGAGCGTGAAATTGAATTTTGTATCGACCTTGAACCCGGTACAAAACCCATTTCCAAAGCCCCATATCGAATGGCTCCTATTGAACTTCAGGAGTTAAAGATCCAACTGCAGGAATTGTTAGACATTGGCTTTATTCGTCCTAGTACTTCTCCTTGGGGTGCTCCTGTTCTATTCGTGAAGAAGAAAGATGGAAGTATGCGACTTTATATTGATTATCGGGAGTTGAATCATGTCACCATCAAAAACAGGTACCCATTGTCACGTATTGATGACCTGTTTGACCAGTTGCAAGGAGCACAATTCTTTTCAAAGATCGATCTTCGTTCTGGATATCATCAGCTGAAGGTTAGAACCGAGGATATTCCAAAGACGGCTTTTAGAACTCGGTACGGGCATTATGAATTCCTAGTCATGTCCTTTGGATTGACTAATGCTCCTGCTGCCTTCATGGATATGATGAACCGGGTATTCAAGGAATATTTGGATCACTTTGTGGTCGTCTTTATTGATGACATCCTTATTTATTCCAAAAGCCGTGAAGATCATGAGCAACACTTGAGGCTGGTACTCCAAAAGCTTCGTGAATACAAGCTTTATGCAAAGTTGAAGAAATGCGAGTTCTGGTTGGAGGAGGTAGCATTCCTTGGGCACGTAGTATCAAGTCGTGGAATATCGGTTGACCCGGCAAAGATTGAAGCTATTCAAAGCCGGGAGCAACCTAAATCAGTGACCGAAGTACGTAGCTTTCTTGGTTTAGCTGGTTATTATCGGAAATTTGTGGAAGGATTTTCTCGAATCGCTACTCAATTAACTCAGCTGACTCGAAAAGATACAAAGTTCGGTTGGAGCAAAGAATGTGAGAAGAGTTTTCAAGAACTCAAGAGGAGACTCATTTCAGCACATGTTCTAACAATACCATCTGGCTCGAAGGGATTTGTCATCTACAGTGATGCTTCGAGCAAAGGGTTGGGATGCGTTCTCATGCAACATGGAAAAGTCATAGCCTATGCATCAAGACAACTCAAGGAATATGAGAGAAATTATCCTACTCATGATCTAGAGTTAGCAGCTGTTGTCTTTACACTTAAAATTTGGAGGCATTACTTGTATGGGGAGAAGGTGGAGATCTTTACGGATCATAAAAGTCTCAAATATTTCTTCACTCAAAAGGAACTCAACATGCGACAACGACGTTGGCTTGAACTGTTGAAAGATTATGATCATACCATTCAATACCATCCTGGAAAAGCGAACGTGGTAGCTGACGCATTGAGTAGAAGATCATATGCAAGTACGAGTGCGATATTGTCAACACAAAGGCCCATTTTGTGTGATTTACAAAGGATGGAGATAGAGTTAAAGACTCCAGGGACCCATGTGATGATGGCGAATATACGAGTAGAACCGACTTTAATCGATAAAGTTAAAGCTGCTCAAGCTACAGACCTGGAGCTGATGCGTATAAGGAAGAAAGTGCAAGAAGGTGCTATGCCGGAAGCAAGAATTGATGAAGAAGGAATACTTCGAGTCAACTCCAGACTTTGTGTTCCTAACAACCCTGATTTAAAGTATAAAATCGTGATGGAGGCGCACAGCACACCGTTTGCAATCCATCCTGGAAGTACCAAAATGTATCATGATCTTCGTCATACATTTTGGTGGAGCAACATAAAGAGAGAGATAGCGTTGTTTATCTCAAGGTGTCTAACTTGTCAACGAGTCAAAGCGGAGCATCAAGTACCAAAAGGTCCATTGCAACCACTTGAAATTCTAGAATGGAAGCGGGAGCACATTACCATGGATTTCGTTACCGGTCTTCCTAGGGTTTCTCAAGGTATTGATGCGATTTGGGTCATTGTTGATAGATTGACCAAGTCTGCTAATTTCTTACCGATACGAGAAACTTATACACTTGAATGTCTTGCTTGTATGTACATAAACGAGATTGTAAGACTACATGGTATGCCAGTATCCATAGTTTTTGACCGAGACCCAAGATTCATTTCACGATTTTGGGTTAGTTTACAAAAAGCTATGGGCGCGGATTTACAATTTAGTTCAGCATATCATCCTCAGACGGACGGACAATCAGAGAGGACTATTCAAACTCTTGAAGATCTATTAAGACTCTGTGTCTTTGACTTCAAGGGAAGTTGGGACAAGTTCTTACCATTGGTGGAGTTTTCCTACAACAACAGTTATCAAGCAAGTATTGGCATGGCTCCATTCGAAGCATTGTATGGAAGAAAATGTCGTTCTCCAGTATACTGGGATGAGGTGGATGAAGCAACGTTGTTGGGACCGGAGTTGGTACGTATGACTACAGAAAAGATTCAAACGATCCGACAACGTATAAAAACCTCACAAGATTGACAAAAGAGTTATGCTGATCTTCATTGAAAGGACGTGGAATTTGATGTAGGAGATCATGTGTTCTTACGTGTTGCTCCATGGAAAGGAGTTACGAGATTTGAAAAGAGAGGAAAGCTCAATCCTCGATTCATCGGTCCATTTTTAATCCTCGATCGAGTAGGAACTGTGGCTTATAGACTCGCTTGATCGCCAAGTATGTCTCGTGTTCATAACGTTTTTCACATATCCATGTTACGCAAATATGTGGAAGACCCGAACCACATTATTGAGTTAGAACCGGACGAAATAGCGGAGGGTTTGACGTATGAAGAAGTTCCTGTTCAAATCTTGGATAAGAAGGAACATATTCTACGCTCCAAGATTATACCTCAAGTCAAAGTTTTGTGGAGAAACCACGATGTTGAGAAAATGACCTAGGAGTTAGAATCTGAAATGAAATCAAGGTATCCTTACCTCTTCGACATACCAGGTACGTACCCTAATTTCGAGGGCGAAATTTCATAAGAAGGAGAGGTTGTAAGACCCCAACTTTTATAAATAAAGATGAATTTTCTATAAATATCATTTTTGAATATTATGGAGTTAATTTGATATAATGTTATAGTTGTGGGTAATATTTATAAATTTTGCAAAGTACGCAAGTTGTTATATAATATTCGATTGGTCGGGGAATATTCGTTTTAACAGAGAATATTCGTACAACGGCACAATCATTGGTGGACCCCACAACGGAATTATTGTAGGATTGAGAAAACGACAAAAATATTTTATTAAAAATAACGGCGGAAGTTTTACCATTGTTACTGTTGAACTACTCGGTAGTAAAAGTACAGTAATACGTGTGGTTGCATAGTAGCACACGGTATTGATTATTAATGCTTATGTGAGAAGTCACTCAGTTTGATTCAATTATTGTCAGTTAATAATATGAATTATTTAGCGATAATGACGTTTTGTTTTATTCGTATTATTAACGTAATAAAACAGAAATATCTTTTTATATAAAACATAATACTTTATTAAAGTTATTCTATAAATAGAATATATTATATTTTATTTAAAAGATTTTTCTTTAAATATGGATCGTCAGATTAAAGTAATCAATCTGGACCGTTCATGGATTAGTTACTATGCATTCTATTTTTCTATAAATAGCAGCTCATTCCTTCATTATTTCTTACGAATTCACTGAACTCTAGAGAGAGAAACTATAGAGAGAAGCTATAGAGAGAGAGAAGAAGAGTATTCTGCTACTTAACTACTTCCTTATTTCAGCTCTTCTTTAAAACAGTAAGGGGTGTTATTCTTTTTTATTCATGAAGAGAACTGTTGTTATTCCATTTCTTATTATTCTGTTGGAATAACCTGTATACGCGGTCTACCCTATACTTGGTGACATTCTTCTATTATTCTGTTGGAACATCATGTCTGTGTGTTTTACACCGGACCTGATTCCGTTTTTATTATTATTCTGTTGGAACATCCTGTCTGTGTGTTTTACACCGGACCTGGTTCCGTCTTGTTATTATTCTGTTGGAACATCCTGTATGTGTGTTTTACACCGGACCTGGTTCCATTATTTATTATTCTGTCGGAATATCATGTCTGTGCGTTTACGCCGGACCTGGTTCCATTATTTATTATTCTGTCGGAATATCCTGTCTGTGCGTTTACGCCAGACCTGGTTCCATTATTTATTATTCTGTCGGAATATCCTGTCTGTGCGTTTACGCCGGACCTGGTTCCATTATTTATTATTCTGTTGGAATAATCTGTCTGTGCGGCCTATCGCATGCATGGTGATTTCTTTTGTTATTCCATTCTTTATTATACTCAGTTGGTTAAGTTTTGACTTCTATACTCCATGAAATTTGTGAAATATCCTTGATAATTGCGTTTCATCTAGTATCTTTTCATGAAAATATTCTTCTAAGTATTCTTGAATTTTTCTCCACAAAGCAGTATCATGTTGACAATTTGGACGTTAATTCTTGGATAAATTAATTCTTGAACTTGTTTTATTGAATTCTTATATCATTGTCATCATCCTCATGTTTATAAAATGTTGAAAGTCATCTGTGGCCTGTAGTGCATAGATGGACTTGGTATGATTATGACTAGGGATTATTCGGTATAATCATGACCGTAATATTACAAATGATGTGGTAAAAGTCCTCATTGGCCCGTAGTGCATTGATGGACAGTTGTTGGCATGATCATGACCATTAATGAATACACGAATATCCTTGGTCGTAGTGCAGGGGTGATTCGATGATGTGGATTATTTTATTAAGCTGAGTCCCAGCGATAACAGTGTTGAAAAACCTTTTAAATCATAAAAGATAGTAGAGTTTATTTTCTACTTGACTCTTTTAATGGATTGCTTGTTCCGCTGCAGTTAAACTTGATGTCTATTATATTTTATCAGTTTAACATTGTTGAAGGCTAATGATAATTTATTCTGCATTATCTTAGTCATAATATTTCTTACTGGGCTAGTTGAGCTCACCCTTTCTTTCAATGTTCTCTTCAGGAAATGAGAACGTAGCTGGGGCAAGTCGGGGAACGGAGTGATGGTCCGAATGATAGTATTAGTTAATAGTCCTCACTATTCTATGTAATAGTGTGTTAATAAATGTAATGAGGACTTCTTTTTAGTATGAATACGATCTAGAAGATAATATTTGTATTCAAACTCACAGTTTATATTTTGTCGTATTGTACCCGATAGTTGTATTAGTAAGTTGTATTTGTATTCTATACTATGTATCTGACGACCCAAGATGGGTGATGTATACCTAATTTTGGGGGCATCACAGAGAAGGTCACCTACCTAGCCTGATTTTATCGTGCACCGAAGACAAGTTCAGCTAGGATGGAGGCACCAAAGGCCGTCCCAGAAAAGTCAAAGTCGGTAGTTTAAGGGAGAACGTTTGTCGTGACCTCCCAAAAAGTAAGAAACCCGAACGAGGTCATCACGAGTAAGCTTATCATAAATTCTAACGAAGTCTATACCTTATTTGATACCGGTTCTACCCATTCTTTTATTTTTCCTACCTGCGCTCAACGTTTAAATTTGACTCCGGAGAAATTAGACTTTGACTTATCTGTTGAAACTCTGTTGGGAGAAACCTTCATTACATCCACTGTTTATAAGTCTTGTTTGGTTCAAATCGGTACCCTCACATTACCTGTCGATCTTATTTTATTGAAAATACTTGCATTTGACGTAATTCTAGGGATTGATTGGTTAACTACTCATCATGTAAAAATTGATTATTTTCACAAGGTTGTTAGCTTTCATATTTCTAACCAACCTATTATGCGAATTCAAGCAACCAAATCATTAAAATCAATCACTGTCATCTCAAGCCATAAAGTTATTCGTTTATTAAAAAACGGATGTCAAGCTTTCTTAACTCATGTCATGGATTTAAACAAAAATACATCAGTTTTGAATGATATTTCTATTGTTAATAAATTTCCTGACGTATTCCCTAAAGAACTTCCTGGCCTACCCCCAGAGAGAGAAATTAAATTTTGTATCGACCTTGAACCTGGTACAAAACCCATTTCCAAAGCCCCGTGTCGAATGACTCCTATTGAACTTCAGGAGTTAAAGACCTAATTACAGGAATTGTTAGACATCGATTTCATTCGTCCTAGTACGTCTCCTTGAGGTGCTCCTATTCTATTAGTGAAGAAGAAAGATGGAAGTATGCGACTTTATATTGATTATCGGGAGTTGAATCATGTCACCATCAAGAATAGGTACTCATTGCCACGTATTGATGACCTGTTTGACCAGTTGCAATGCGCCAAATTCTTTTCAAAGATTGATCTTCGTTCTTAATATCATCCGTTAAAGATTAGAACCGATGACATTCCAAAGACGACTTTTAGAACTCGGTACGGGCATTATGAATTCCTAGTCATGTCTTTTGGATTGACTAATGCTCCTGCTGCCTTCATGGATATGATGAACCGAGTATTCAAGAATATTTGGATCACTTTGTGATCGTCTTTATTAATGACATCCTCATATATTCCAAAAGCCGTGAAGATCATGAGCAACACTTGAGGCTGATACTCCAAAAGCTTCGTGAAAATAAGCTTTATGCCAAGTTGAAGAAATGCGAGTTCTAGCTTGAGGAAGTAGCATTCCTTGGGCACGTAGTATCAAGTCATGGAATATCTGTTGACCCGGCAAAGATTGAAGCTATTCAAAGTTGGGAGTAACCTAAATCAGTGACCGAAGTACGTAGCTTTCTCGACTTAGCTGGTTATTATCGGAGATTCATAAAAGGATTTTCTCGAATCGCTACTCCATTAACTCGGATGACTCAGAAAGATACAAAATTCGGTTAAAACATGAAATGTGAGAAGAGTTTTCAAGAACTGAAGAGGAGACTCATTTCAGCACCTGTAACGAATGATTTGTTTGAATTGTGATTCTGATGACAGAATCCTTGTAAGGAGGGAATGATGTAACATTCTATAATTTTAAAGTGTTATAATAAATATTAATTGATTTATATAAATATTTAATGGATAGGTTTATTGATTGAATAATTAATTGTTCAATTTGAGTGATGTGGTGTATTTGATTATTTGTTGAATAAATAATCAGATAAATAATTAAATAGTAAATATTAAATATTTGTTGGCAATATTAAATATTTATTTAATTATATGGCAATTTGAATTGATGTGATTTAATTAATTATTTGTTGTGTAATTAATTAAGGAGCTAAATAAATTAGTTGTTATGAGATTTTATAATAATTATTAATTTAATAAGCTAGAGAGCTTATAATGATTTTAAATAAATAATAATATTTTAAATGAGAAATTGTAGTTTAAAATATTAGTTGATTAAATGAAGTTATAATTGTAAAAGAAATTATAATTATTTATGTGATTAAAGTAATTTAATGGATTAATGTTTTATTTATTTAATTAAATAAAGTGTGACTAATAACCTTGTTATAAAGGAGTTATTAAAATAAATTAAAGGACTTTAATTTAGTTTTGGCCAAACAAGTTTTAATGCATATTAAGTCTTTAATTTAATGGTGTTTTACCAATCAAGGTATAAGGATTAATTGATTTATTTTAATTAGGTTTACCAAACAAGGTGTAAGAGTTAATGAGTTATTTTTATTATGTTAGCCAAACAAGTCTTAGGGCTTTTGATTTTTAAAAAAGTTAGATAACTGATGTCAGTTATACATATATTAATATTATATACTTAATACCTATATTATTATTAGTATGCGTTATATCTTTTTGTTAGTACGTAAGTTAGAATAGAGTTAGGAGAAAGACTCAGAGAAGAAGAGAAGAAAGAAGAAGAAGAAGAAGAAGAAGAAGAAGAAGAAGGAGAAGGAGAAGGAGAAGGGGAAACCTTTAGAAAACAAAAGAAAAGCTTTCATCATCTCCATATTTTCTCCTAATTCAACCTAGAAAGGTATCAAACTAACACTTATACTAAATTAAGATGTTATGTATTTAGTCTTTGTAAAATTAGGTTTTCATGATTATGTATTTATATGTATATGGTGTTCATATGTGATTGTATGCCATGAAAGGATTTTCACAATACAAGTATTGTAAAAACAAGTTTTAAAATCATGTTCTTCTATGTTTTCATAGTTTTAGAGTTTTATAGTTGTTCAAAAGTTTCAATTCACAAAGATATGATGAACATGATGAAATCATGTTCATAGTGTTTGATTATGAGTTATATGGTTGTTCTAGCAATTCAATCCATGTAATTTTGATAAACAAGAGGAATTGGGATCATAATGTTTTTCTATGAAATAATTTCTGAAAAAATGGCTTTTTAAACTATTAAATTGATGTTTGGTTATGATTTATTATTGAAATTGATCGTGTATTGTGTTTGTATGTTAAGAATATGAGTTATCACAATTGGAATTACTTGAATTGGTTTAAAAACGAATTCACAATGAATAATTTCGCTATGAATGTTAAAAGAAGAAGAAAAAAGAGAAATAGTGAAATTAAATGTTATAATCTTTGATGTTTGTGTTGTTTAAATGGCTAGAAACGCGTTAGAAAACATTAGATTATGTTTCTGTAAACCTATTACACATTGGGTAGGTTGGTATGGTTCTTAGAAAGGAGTTTGGAGGCCTAATTTGGCTTTTCGTAGTGTTCTAGAGCTAAAATCGCATAATCACAGCAGTGACCCCCGGCCCGGCGGGCCCCCCTAGTGCAAAAACCCCCGCCCCGGCGGGGGGTGTTCTGTCAAGCCAAAATTTTGAAAAAAAAAAACTGACCGGACATAGTTTACTAAAATGAGTGTAACTTTTTCATACGAGCTCTGATTGAGATGATTCAAGATGATCCGGAACGAGGACGAGTAGACCTACAACTTTTATTCTTTAAGGTTTTCAATTTGAAATCGTTATGAAGGGTCAAAATGGTCATCTTTAGGACTATTGTGTTTTCGGAGGCATTTGGAGGGCGTCAGACATGCACGTATGCTAGTGTAGTGCTCTTAACAATAAAATATGTTGTTCTAAGTTATAAAACATGAATGTTGGTAAATATAATGATGCTTAACATTAATATAATGATGTATTAGATAAGTTATAGAAGCATAGTAAGCATACACAAAAGATGCAAATCGGGCGTGTGACGAATAAATGTCGAAACGCCGTGATAATTGTTAATGAATGTAAAAAGTGTTTTAGTCAAATGAAATAGATATTATAAAGTATGAAATGGGTTTAATATAAAACCAATAATGATTCCTAGCAAAATTTGAACAGTTTAATGAATTTCGAATATTACATAAGTCGAAAAGTTAACACAATCTAATTGAACATTGTGTGTTAATTAATAGGAAAGATTATGAGATGTGGAGTAGAGTTTACATTACAATTACTATGTGTTGTTATGTGACTAATAGTTGATATGTATGATTATATAATTGTGTAGGGCACGTGAAGTGCAGATAACTGTAAGCTGTTAAACTGTTATTGGTAAACAACGATCAAGGCAAGTCTTTCGGTTCCTATTTGTTACGTGGACTTGATGAACTGTTTTAAATTGTATGATATGTTATACATGTTGAAATCATAAAATGTTTAAGTCAATATATGACTGCATTGTTTTGGCTAAGTAATGATGATTGAGTAAGGAACTCAATCTTTATATTTGCTATATGAATTAAAAGCATGTATGCCATGTTACCTTAATGAGATGTATATCGAGCATGTTATTATGTGTTATGTGATGCATGAAAACTGTTAGACTTTGCTGGGCTGTCGAGCTCACTCTTGCAAATAACCACTTTTGCAGGTCAAGATTTTAAGGTAAAGATATGTGCTAAGTGAGTTATAGAGATCTATATTCACGAAGATTACTTATGTTTTATGAGAAATGTATTTCATATTTTGAACGTAACATGTTGTTGAATTGTAAGTTGAGCTATCCAATGTATATGGATATTTAGTTATGATGTAAGACTTTGTATAGTCATTTTGTTGTAACGATTCATGATATAAGATTGAATCAAAGAGATGTAATGTAAAGGTTGCGATTCAGGGCATGAAAGAAGAAAATGTATAAAAAATTTAAATATTCCGTAATTTTAGTGATTTTTAATATCGAATAATGATGAAAAATTAGAGATTTAATGTATGGTTAACGACCGAAGTCGAGAATTAAGTTGTATAAATTTTGGGGTCGTTACAGTTGGTATCAAAGCTGTAGGTTATAAACCTTAGGTAGGAGTACCTTAGGCTATAACCTTAGAGAAGGAAGGTGAATATAATAAAAGAATAAGCTCAAATAGAGTTTGAACAATAAGAAGTAATGTAAGAAACGTATAAAGAAGTGATAAAACTTGCGTGAAATGATTCAAAGAAGAATCTCGCAGAGGTATAAGGAATATGAATGTGGGGTTACCCAACTACAATAATAAGGATGTAAATTGATAGTAAATAGACAATGTCTATAAAAAGAGAATGGTAAAGAAGTTAAGAATAGAGAGTTATATTTAAGTATGGTGCAATTGTACTCTTTAGTGGTTGATGTATGGTATCTGGGCTAAACGATTCCTTCATAGAGCGGAGGTATATACGAACTAGCAACTCGGAACCTAGTTTGTTGGTTGTTTGTGGGAAACCACTCAGCGTACCATATTGAAACTGTTAGAGACTCGATGTGTACCAAGTGTAGAAAGTGGATACGTATGATGAAAGTGTAGAACTTGAATGAAATGTTGAGCAATGTAAATGAAGTTAGAAATTCTTAAAGGAAGAATTGTTATATAAACAAGAAGATTCAAAGAAGAATCTTGAAGAGATATAAAGAAAAAAAAAAGCCAAGATAACGAATAATGTCGTAAATGATGAAAAAGAGAAAGAAAGAGGATCGTAAAACAAAACGATCACGAGTTAAGAAAAGAATTTTAAGGGAGATGGTTATAGAATAAGATCACGACGTGGTCTAGATCTGTTTAAGTTATAAAAGAAAGATGGTCTATAATATTTGAATAATTATAGCTTAATGCTATGAAGATGGAGTACTATGAAATAGTACGAGATAACTCACGAGGAGTTATAAATGATGTGATACGAGAAATTCGTATCGAGCAAAGAGCAAGTTATAAGCAAAATAGAGTTAGGTGGGATTTCAATTGAGGACTCATGTGATGGCTGAGTTGTACAAACCTTTGTATGGGCGAGGGTTTTGTGCTTGCACTCAGTTTATCACATTGATAATCATTGGAATGTTTGTGTCGCGCTATTTGCTATATGCCTGTTGAGAAGGTGATTCTTTTCTCATGTATATAACAGATAGGTAGAGTATAGTTAGAGAATATTATAAGGTTAAGTGCGAGTTCTTAAAACTCATACTTATGGTAGGTTCGTGACTCATAATTATATGGTATGTTTTTGAACCCCTCAGCGAATGGACGCCTATGGTCTGACTAGGATAAGTTCTTAAACTCATATGATTGTGGCAAGTTCCTGAACTCATAACGTGTGGTAAGTTTGACGAACTGGGTGTAATTAAGTGTGAATGGAGTATTGAGGATGATAGGAATAGATAGACCTATTAAGCAATGGATCATTATAGAAAGTGGAGTTGATGGTGGAAGCATAGGTATTCTAAATCTACTAGCTATGCTAGACTTTCGAAATTTATTGACTTCGTGCTGATGTTTACACTTCTATTTTGTTGAAAAACATTGGATCAAATGATAGAACCAATGAGTTTTAACAACAATACTGTTATTCGTATGTCTATGCTAATTGCTTCGGCTAGACAAAAATGATTTGCAATATATCAAAATGTATTTTATATCATTAATGCATCATGTAACCTGGTGCAAAGATGAAAAAAAACGATGGAGTCATCAATGCAGTATTACCTAGTGTTGGATGTGATCTAAGGATCGTCAGCCCACTATGGTATGATGTAGTATGATAAAATCAACAAATGACGAAATTCTCAACGGACTGTAAATACAGTGCATTATCATGACGATATAAAAAGATTTTTTGAGATTTCTTTAAGATATGAGAATACATATGTATGTATGTATATGTATATTTCGATTGATGTTCGAATTGTTGTAGAGGTCTATGCTATTTGATTCAGCTAGACAAATATTGAAAGATGTTCATGAAATGCATGCGTTTCTTGAGAAGTTATGCCAAACCAAATTGTTTTGGTGCGGATTCAGATGTTGAAAAGCTGAGATGAACAACCCTTTTATAGGGGATTACGCGGAGGCGTTGAGATGTTTGTGCACAATACATTGTACGAAGGGCTGATCACCCTAAGTACGAGGAGTCCCTATAGTCTTATGACTGTTAAAGTTTAAGTTGAAAGATTACTTATAACTATGGACATACGCATAGCGTTTAAATGTTTGTGCACAATACATCGTACGAAGGGTTTAATACCCTAAGTACGGGGGTTCTTATAGTCTTATGACTGTTAAAGTTGAAGTTGAAAGATTACTTACAACTGTGGACATAGTTCGTGGTCTTATGACCCTCAGCATGATTTGGAATCTTTTAAATTCATGTTATTCATATTGCTTCCCAATTATTGAGCAATTATGGAAGATTCTTGATATTCTAAAAGGTGAATGTGGTAAGGATGATATTCCTTAGAAAGAAGTGAGTCGTAGAATGCGATACTAAATGATGAATATGTTGAATAAGTGAGAAAAGAGATTTTGAAGTGAGAACGATATGAGTTATCAAAGAATAATGTGAAACTTTTAATATAAAAGTTAATAGTTGTAGAATGATAATTGTGGAAAGGAAGTAGTTATAGAAACCAATGAATGAATGAAGTAGTGACGTAAAATCTATTTTGATAGATTGAATATTCATTGATAAAATTTCGAGGACGAAATTCTTAGAAGAATGGGTGAATGTAATATCCCGAGTGTTCATGATAACGATCCTTAAAAAAAAGGAAATGAACGGGTTAAAGAATATGTAATACTCAAATATAATTGAGTTTGAGTAAAGGTTATGAAATAAAACTTACAAGAATTTATTTTGAAGAATGGTGGGAGTAGGAAATATAAAACCTATATTAAGGTAATGTGTTGAAGTTATTCAACGAAGAGATTTGGTGAAAACCTGAGGAGGGTAGGGTTTCAATGTTTCCGAGGACGGAATCCTTATAAGGTGGGAAGAATGTAACAATCCAAATATTGGACCATTTGAAGTGCTGCGAAGAGTGGGATAAGTGGCTTACGAGGTAGCTCTACCTCCAGAGTTGGAAAACATTCATAATGTTTTTCACATTTCGGTGTTACGACCATATAAACCCGACTACAAACATGTGATCGAGTATGAACCGTTGCAGTTCGAGAAAGATTTATCTTATGAAGAGGTTCCTATCCAGATAGTAGACAGGAAAGAACAAGTGCTCAGGAATAAAGTGATACCTTCTGTGAAGGTGATATGGAGGAACCACAACGCTGAAGAAGCTACGTGGGAACTCGAAGAGAACATGATGAAAGATTACCCTGAGTTATTTGTTTAATTCGTGTCTTCGATTCTGGGGACAGAATCTTTGTAAGAAGGGAAAAATGTAACGAATGATTTGTTTGAATTGTGATTCTGAGGACAGAATCCTTGTAAGGAGGGAATGATGCAACATTCTATAATTTTAAAGTGTTATAATAAATATTTATTGATTTATATAAATATTTAATGGATAGGTTTATTGATTGAATAATTAATTGTTCAATTTGAGTGATGTGGTGTATTTGATTATTTGTTGAATAAATAATCAGATAAATAATTAAATAGTAAATATTAAATATTTATTGGCAATATTAAATATTTATTTAATTATATGGCAATTTGAATTGATGTGATTTAATTAATTATTTGTTGTGTAATTAATTAAGGAGCTAAATAAATTAGTTGTTATGAGATTTTATAATAATTATTAATTTAATAAGCTAGAGAGCTTATAATGATTTTAAATAAATAATAATATTTTAAATGAGAAATTGTAGTTTAAAATATTAGTTGATTAAATGAAGTTATAATTGTAAAAGAAATTATAATTATTTATGTGATTAAAGTAATTTAATGGATTAATGTTTTATTTATTTAATTAAATAAAGTGTGACTAATAACCTTGTTATAAAGGAGTTATTAAAATAAATTAAAGGACTTTAATTTAGTTTTGGCCAAACAAGTTTTAATGCATATTAAGTCTTTAATTTAGTGGTGTTTTACCAATCAAGGTATAAGGATTAATTGATTTATTTTAATTAGGTTTACCAAACAAGGTGTAAGAGTTAATGAGTTATTTTTATTATGTTAGCCAAACAAGTCTTAGGGCTTTTGATTTTTAAAAAAGTTAGATAACTGATGTCAGTTATACATATATTAATATTATATACTTAATACCTATATTATTATTAGTATGCGTTATATCTTTTTGTTAGTACGTAAGTTAGAATAGAGTTAGGAGAAAGACTCAGAGAAGAAGAGAGAATGCAGAAGAAGAAGAAGAAGAAGAAGAAGAAGGAGAAGGAGAAGGAGAAGGGGAAACCTTTAGAAAACAAAAGAAAAGCTTTCATCATCTCCATATTTTCTCCTAATTCAACCTAGAAAGGTATCAAACTAACACTTATACTAAATTAAGATGTTATGTATTTAGTCTTTGTAAAATTAGGTTTTCATGATTATGTATTTATATGTATATGGTGTTCATATGTGATTGTATGCCATGAAAGGATTTTCACAATACAAGTATTGTAAAAACAAGTTTTAAAATCATGTTCTTCTATGTTTTCATAGTTTTAGAGTTTTATAGTTGTTCAAAAGTTTCAATTCACAAAGATATGATGAACATGATGAAATCATGTTCATAGTGTTTGATTATGAGTTATATGGTTGTTCTAGCAATTCAATCCATGTAATTTTGATAAACAAGAGGAATTGGGATCATAATGTTTTTCTATGAAATAATTTCTGAAAAAATGGCTTTTTAAACTATTAAATTGATGTTTGGTTATGATTTATTATTGAAATTGATCGTGTATTGTGTTAGTATGTTAAGAATATGAGTTATCACAATTGGAATTACTTGAATTGGTTTAAAAACGAATTCACAATGAATAATTTCGCTATGAATGTTAAAAGAAGAAGAAAAAAGAAAAATAGTGAAATTAAATGTTATAATCTTTGATGTTTGTGTTGTTTAAATGGCTAGAAACGTGTTAGAAAACATTAGATTATGTTTCTGTAAACCTATTACACATTGGGTAGGTTGGTATGGTTCTTAGAAAGGAGTTTGGAGGCCTAATTTGGCTTTTCGTAGTGTTCTAGAGCTAAAATCGCATAATCACAGCAGTGACCCCCGCCCCGGCGGGCCCCCCTAGTGCAAAAACCCCCGCCCCGGCGGGGGGTGTTCTATCAAGCCAAAATTTTGAAAAAAAAAAAAACTGACCGGACATAGTTTACTAAAATGAGTGTAACTTTTTCATACGAACTCTGATTGAGATGATTCAAGATGATCCGGAACGAGGACGAGTAGACCTACAACTTTTATTCTTTAAGGTTTTCAATTTGAAATCGTTATGAAGGGTCAAAATGGTCATCTTTAGGACTGTTGTGTTTTCGGAGGCATTTGGAGGGCGTCAGACATGCACGTATGCTAGTGTAGTGCTCTTGACAATAAAATATGTTGTTTTAAGTTATAAAACATGAATGTTGGTAAATATAATGATGCTTAACATTAATATAATGATGTATTAGATAAGTTATAGAAGCATAGTAAGCATACACAAAAGATGCAAATCGGGCGTGTGACGAATAAATGTCGAAACGCCGTGATAATTGTTAATGAATGTAAAAAGTATTTTAGTCAAATGAAATGGATATTATAAAGTATGAAATGGGTTTAATATAAAACCAATAATGATTCCTAGTAAAATTTGAACAGTTTAATGAATTTCGAATATTACATAAGTCGAAAAGTTAACACAATCTAATTGAACATTGTGTGTTAATTAATAGGAAAGATTATGAGATGTGGAGTAGAGTTTACATTACAATTACTATGTGTTGTTATGTGACTAATAGTTGATATGTATGATTATATATATGTGTAGGGCACGTGAAGTGCAGATAACTGTAAGCTGTTAAACTGTTATTGGTAAACAACGATCAAGGCAAGTCTTTCGGTTCCTATTTGTTACGTGGACTTGATGAACTGTTTTAAATTGTATGATATGTTATACATGTTGAAATCATAAAATGTTTAAGTCAATATATGACTGCATTGTTTTGGCTAAGTAATGATGATTGAGTAAGGAACTCAATCTTTATATTTGCTATATGAATTAAAAGCATGTATGCCATGTTACCTTAATGAGATGTATATCGAGCATGTTATTATGTGTTATGTGATGCATGAAAACTGTTAGACTTTGCTGGGCTGTCGAGCTCACTCTTGCAAATAACCACTTTTGCAGGTCAAGATTTTAAGGTAAAGATATGTGCTAAGTGAGTTATAGAGATCTATATTCATGAAGATTACTTATGTTTTATGAGAAATGTATTTCATATTTTGAACGTAACATGTTGTTGAATTGTAAGTTGAGCTATCCAATTTATATGGATATTTAGTTATGATGTAAGACTTTGTATAGTCATTTTGTTGTAACGATTCATGATATAAGATTGAATCAAAGAGATGTAATGTAAAGGTTGCGATTCAGGGCATGAAAGAAGAAAATGTATAAAAAATTTAAATATTCCGTAATTTTAGTGATTTTTAATATCGAATAATGATGAAAAATTAGAGATTTAATGTATGGTTAACGACCGAAGTCGAGAATTAAGTTGTATAAATTTTGGGGTCGTTACAGTTGGTATCAAAGCTGTAGGTTATAAACCTTAGGTAGGAGTACCTTAGGCTATAACCTTAGAGAAGGAAGGTGAATATAATAAAAGAATAAGCTCAAATAGAGTTTGAACAATAAGAAGTAATGTAAGAAACGTATAAAGAAGTGATAAAACTTGAGTGAAATGATTCAAAGAAGAATCTCGCAGAGGTATAAGGAATATGAATGTGGGGTTACCCAACTACAATAATAAGGATGTAAAGTGATAGTAAATAGACAATGTCTATAAAAAGAGAATGGTAAAGAAGTTAAGAATAGAGAGTTATATTTAAGTATGGTGCAATTGTACTCTTTAGTAGTTGATGTATGGTATCTGGGCTAAACGATTCCTTCATAGAGCGGAGGTATATACGAACTAGCAACTCGGAACCTAGTTTGTTGGTTGTTTGTGGGAAACCACTCAGCGTACCATATTGAAACTGTTAGAGACTCGATGTGTACCAAGTGTAGAAAGTGGATACGTATGATGAAAGTGTAGAACTTGAATGAAATGTTGAGCAATGTAAATGAAGTTAGAAATTCTTAAAGGAAGAATTGTTATATAAACAAGAAGATTCAAAGAAGAATCTTGAAGAGATATAAAGAAAAAAAAAAGCCAAGATAACGAATAATGTCGTAAATGATGAAAAAGAGAAAGAAAGAGGATCGTAAAACAAAACGATCACGAGTTAAGAAAAAAATTTTAAGGGAGATGGTTATAGAATAAGATCACGACGTGGTCTAGATCTGTTTAAGTTATAAAAGAAATATGGTCTATAATATTTGAATAATTATAGCTTAATGCTATGAAGATGGAGTACTATGAAATAGTACGAGATAACTCACGAGGAGTTATAAATGATGTGATACGAGAAATTCGTATCGAGCAAAGAGCAAGTTATAAGCAAAATAGAGTTAGGTGGGATTTCAATTGAGGACTCATGTGATGGCTGAGTTGTACAAACCTTTGTATGGGCGAGGGTTTTGTGCTTGCACTCAATTTATCACATTGATAATCATTGGAATGTTTGTGTCGCGCTATTTGCTATATGCCTGTTGAGAAGGTGATTCTTTTCTCATGTATATAACAGATAGGTAGAGTATAGTTAGAGAATATTATAAGGTTAAGTGCGAGTTCTTAAAACTCATACTTATGGTAGGTTCGTGACTCATAATTATATGGTATGTTTTTGAACCCCTCAGCGAATGGACGCCTATGGTCTGACTAGGATAAGTTCTTAAACTCATATGATTGTGGCAAGTTCCTGAACTCATAACGTGTGGTAAGTTTGACGAACTGGGTGTAATTAAGTGTGAATGGAGTATTGAGGATGATAGGAATAGATAGACCTATTAAGCAATGGATCATTATAGAAAGTGGAGTTGATGGTGGAAGCATAGGTATTCTAAATCTACTAGCTATGCTAGACTTTCGAAATTTATTGACTTCGTGCTGATGTTTACACTTCTATTTTGTTGAAAAACATTGGATCAAATGATAGAACCAATGAGTTTTAACAACAATACTGTTATTCGTATGTCTATGCTAATTGCTTCGGCTAGACAAAAATGATTTGCAATATATCAAAATGTATTTTATATCATTAATGCATCATGTAACCTGGTGCAAAGATGAAAAAAAAACGATGGAGTCATCAATACAGTATTACCTAGTGTTGGATGTGATCTAAGGATCGTCAGCCCACTATGGTATGATGTAGTATGATAAAATCAACAAATGACGAAATTCTCAACGGACTGTAAATACAGTGCATTATCATGACGATATAAAAAGATTTTTTGAGATTTCTTTAAGATATGAGAATACATATGTATGTATGTATATGTATATTTCGATTGATGTTCGAATTGTTGTAGAGGTCTATGCTATTTGATTCAGCTAGACAAATATTGAAAGATGTTCATGAAATGCATGCGTTTCTTGAGAAGTTATGCCAAACCAAATTGTTTTGGTGCGGATTCAGATGTTGAAAAGCTGAGATGAACAACCCTTTTATAGGGGATTACGCGGAGGCGTTGAGATGTTTGTGCACAATACATTGTACGAAGGGCTGATCACCCTAAGTACGAGGAGTCCCTATAGTCTTATGACTGTTAAAGTTTAAGTTGAAAGATTACTTATAACTATGGACATACGCATAGCGTTTAAATATTTGTGCACAATACATCGTACGAAGGGTTTAATACCCTAAGTACGGGGGTTCTTATAGTCTTATGACTGTTAAAGTTGAAGTTGAAAGATTACTTACAACTGTGGACATAGTTCGTGGTCTTATGACCCTCAGCATGATTTGGAATCTTTTAAATTCATGTTATTCATATCGCTTCCCAATTATTGAGCAATTATGGAAGATTCTTGATATTCTAAAAGGTGAATGTGGTAAGGATGATATTCCTTAGAAAGAAGTGAGTGGTAGAATGCGATACTAAATGATGAATATGTTGAATAAGTGAGAAAAGAGATTTTGAAGTGAGAACGATATGAGTTATCAAAGAATAATGTGAAACTTTTAATATAAAAGTTAATAGTTGTAGAATGATAATTGTGGAAAGGAAGTAGTTATAGAAACCAATGAATGAATGAAGTAGTGACGTAAAATCTATTTTGATAGATTGAATATTCATTGATAAAATTTCGAGGACGAAATTCTTAGAAGAATGGGTGAATGTAATATCCCGAGTGTTCATGATAACGATCCTTAAAAAAAAGGAAATGAACGGGTTAAAGAATATGTAATACTCAAATATAATTGAGTTTGAGTAAAGGTTATGAAATAAAACTTACAAGAATTTATTTTGAAGAATGGTGGGAGTAGGAAATATAAAACCTATATTAAGGTAATGTGTTGAAGTTATTCAACGAAGAGATTTGGTGAAAACCTGAGGAGGATAGGGTTTCAATGTTTCCGAGGACGGAATCCTTATAAGGTGGGAAGAATGTAACAATCCAAATATTGGACCATTTGAAGTGCTGCGAAGAGTGGGATAAGTGGCTTACAAGGTAGCTCTACCTCCAGAGTTGGAAAACATTCATAATGTTTTTCACATTTCGGTGTTACGACCATATAAACCCGACTACAAACATGTGATCGAGTATGAACCGTTGCAGTTCGAGAAAGATTTATCTTATGAAGAGGTTCCTATCCAGATAGTAGACAGAAAAGAACAAGTGCTCAGGAATAAAGTGATACCTTCTGTGAAGGTGATATGGAGGAACCACAACGCTGAAGAAGCTACGTGGGAACTCGAAGAGAACATGATGAAAGATTACCCTGTGTTATTTGTTTAATTCGTGTCTTCGATTCTGGGGACAGAATCTTTGTAAGTAGGGAAAAATGTAACGAATGATTTGTTTGAATTGTGATTCTGATGACAGAATCCTTGTAAGGAGGGAATGATGTAACATTCTATAATTTTAAAGTGTTATAATAAATATTAATTGATTTATATAAATATTTAATGGATAGGTTTATTGATTGAATAATTAATTGTTCAATTTGAGTGATGTGGTGTATTTGATTATTTGTTGAATAAATAATCAGATAAATAATTAAATAGTAAATATTAAATATTTGTTGGCAATATTAAATATTTATTTAATTATATGGCAATTTGAATTGATGTGATTTAATTAATTATTTGTTGTGTAATTAATTAAGGAGCTAAATAAATTAGTTGTTATGAGATTTTATAATAATTATTAATTTAATAAGCTAGAGAGCTTATAATGATTTTAAATAAATAATAATATTTTAAATGAGAAATTGTAGTTTAAAATATTAGTTGATTAAATGAAGTTATAATTGTAAAAGAAATTATAATTATTTATGTGATTAAAGTAATTTAATGGATTAATGTTTTATTTATTTAATTAAATAAAGTGTGACTAATAACCTTGCTATAAAGGAGTTATTAAAATAAATTAAAGGACTTTAATTTAGTTTTGGCCAAACAAGTTTTAATGCATATTAAGTCTTTAATTTAATGGTGTTTTACCAATCAAGGTATAAGGATTAATTGATTTATTTTAATTAGGTTTACCAAACAAGGTGTAAGAGTTAATGAGTTATTTTTATTATGTTAGCCAAACAAGTCTTAGGGCTTTTGATTTTTAAAAAAGTTAGATAACTGATGTCAGTTATACATATATTAATATTATATACTTAATACCTATATTATTATTAGTATGCGTTATATCTTTTTGTTAGTACGTAAGTTAGAATAGAGTTAGGAGAAAGACTCAGAGAAGAAGAAGAAGAAGGAGAAGGAGAAGGAGAAGGGGAAACCTTTAGAAAACAAAAGAAAAGCTTTCATCATCTCCATATTTTCTCCTAATTCAACCTAGAAAGGTATCAAACTAACACTTATACTAAATTAAGATGTTATGTATTTAGTCTTTGTAAAATTAGGTTTTCATGATTATGTATTTATATGTATATGGTGTTCATATGTGATTGTATGCCATGAAAGGATTTTCACAATACAAGTATTGTAAAAACAAGTTTTAAAATCATGTTCTTCTATGTTTTCATAGTTTTAGAGTTTTATAGTTGTTCAAAAGTTTCAATTCACAAAGATATGATGAACATGATGAAATCATGTTCATAGTGTTTGATTATGAGTTATATGGTTGTTCTAGCAATTCAATCCATGTAATTTTGATAAACAAGAGGAATTGGGATCATAATGTTTTTCTATGAAATAATTTCTGAAAAAATGGCTTTTTAAACTATTAAATTGATGTTTGGTTATGATTTATTATTGAAATTGATCGTGTATTGTGTTAGTATGTTAAGAATATGAGTTATCACAATTAGAATTACTTGAATTGGTTTAAAAACGAATTCACAATGAATAATTTCGCTATGAATGTTAAAAGAAGAAGAAAAAAGAGAAATAGTGAAATTAAATGTTATAATCTTTGATGTTTGTGTTGTTTAAATGGCTAGAAACGCGTTAGAAAACATTAGATTATGTTTCTGTAAACCTATTACACATTGGGTAGGTTGATATGGTTCTTAGAAAGGAGTTTGGAGGCCTAATTTGGCTTTTCGTAGTGTTCTAGAGCTAAAATCGCATAATCACAGCAGTGACCCCCGCCCCGGCGGGCCCCCCTAGTGCAAAAACCCCCGCCCCGGCGGGGGGGTGTTCTGTCAAGCCAAAATTTTGGAAAAAAAAAACTGACCGGACATAGTTTACTAAAATGAGTGTAACTTTTTCATACGAACTCTGATTGAGATGATTCAAGATGATCCGGAACGAGGACGAGTAGACCTACAACTTTTATTCTTTAAGGTTTTCAATTTGAAATCGTTATGAAGGGTCAAAATGGTCATCTTTAGGACTGTTGTGTTTTCGGAGGCATTTGGAGGGCGTCAGACATGCACGTATGCTAGTGTAGTGCTCTTGACAATAAAATATGTTGTTCTAAGTTATAAAACATGAATGTTGGTAAATATAATGATGCTTAACATTAATATAATGATGTATTAGATAAGTTATAGAAGCATAGTAAGCATACACAAAAGATGCAAATCGGGCGTGTGACGAATAAATGTCGAAACGCCGTGATAATTGTTAATGAATGTAAAAAGTGTTTTAGTCAAATGAAATAGATATTATAAAGTATGAAATGGGTTTAATATAAAACCAATAATGATTCCTAGCAAAATTTGAACAGTTTAATGAATTTCGAATATTACATAAGTCGAAAAGTTAACACAATCTAATTGAACATTGTGTGTTAATTAATAGGAAAGATTATGAGATGTGGAGTAGAGTTTACATTACAATTACTATGTGTTGTTATGTGACTAATAGTTGATATGTATGATTATATATATGTGTAGGGCACGTGAAGTGCAGATAACTGTAAGCTTTTAAACTGTTATTGGTAAACAACGATCAAGGCAAGTCTTTCGGTTCCTATTTGTTACGTGGACTTGATGAACTGTTTTAAATTGTATGATATGTTATACATGTTGAAATCATAAAATGTTTAAGTCAATATATGACTGCATTGTTTTGGCTAAGTAATGATGATTGAGTAAGGAACTCAATCTTTATATTTGCTATATGAATTAAAAGCATGTATGCCATGTTACCTTAATGAGATGTATATCGAGCATGTTATTATGTGTTATGTGATGCATGAAAACTGTTAGACTTTGCTGGGCTGTCGAGCTCACTCTTGCAAATAACCACTTTTGCAGGTCAAGATTTTAAGGTAAAGATATGTGCTAAGTGAGTTATAGAGATCTATATTCACGAAGATTACTTATGTTTTATGAGAAATGTATTTCATATTTTGAACGTAACATGTTGTTGAATTGTAAGTTGAGCTATCCAATGTATATGGATATTTAGTTATGATGTAAGACTTTGTATAGTCATTTTGTTGTAACGATTCATGATATAAGATTGAATCAAAGAGATGTAATGTAAAGGTTGCGATTCAGGGCATGAAAGAAGGAAATGTATAAAAATTTTAAATATTCCGCAATTTTAGTGATTTTTAATATCGAATAATGATGAAAAATTAGAGATTTAATGTATGGTTAACGACCGAAGTCGAGAATTAAGTTGTATAAATTTTGGGGTCGTTACAGCACCTGTTCTGATAATACCATCTGGCTCGGAGGGATTTGTCATCTACAGTTATGCTTCGGGCAAAGGGTTAGGATGTGTTCTCATGTAACATGGAAAAGTCATAGCCTATGCCTCTCGGCAACTCAAAGAATATGAGCGAAATTACCCTACTCATGATCTAGAGTGGGCAGCTGTTGTCTTCGCACTTAAAATTTGGAGGCATTACTTGTATGGGAAAAAGTGGAGATCTTTACGAATCATAAAAACCTCAAATATTTCTTCACCCAAAAGGAACTCAACATGCGGCAACAACGTTGGCTTAAACTGTTGAAAGATTATGATCATACCATTCAATACCATCTTGGTAAAGTGAACGAGGTAGCTGACGCATTGAGTAGAAGATCATATGCGGGTATGAGTGCGATATTGTCAACGCAAAGGCCCATTTTATATGACTTGTAAAGGATGGAGATAGAGTTAAAGACTCCAGGGACCCATGTGATGATAGCGAATATACGAGTAGAACCGACTTTAATCGATAAAGTTAAAGCTGCTCAAGCTACAGACCTGGAGCTGATGCGTATGAGGAAGAAAGTGCAAGAAGGTGCTATGCCGAAAGCAAGAATCGATGAAGAAAGAATATTTTGAGTCAACTCCAGACTTTTTGTTCCTAACGACCCTAATTTAAAGTATAAAATCATGATGGAGGCGCACAACACACCGTTTGCAATCCATCCTGGGAGTACCAAAATGTATCATGATCTTTGACATACATTTTGGTGGATCAATATGAAGAGAGAGATCGCGGAGTTTATCTCAAGGTGTCTAACTTGTCAACGATTCAAGGCAGCTTGAAATTCCAGAATGGAAGTGAGAGCACATTACCATGGATTTCGTTACCGGTTTTCCCAAGGCTTCTCAAGGCATAGATGCAATTTGGGTCATTGTTGATAGATTGACCAAGTCGGCTCATTTCTTACCTATACGGAAAACTTATACACTTGAACGTCTTGCTCGTATGTACATAAACGAGATTGTAAGATTGCATGGTATGCCGGTATCCATAGTTTCTGATCGAGACCCAAGATTCACTTCAAGATTTTGGGTTAGTTTGCAAAAAGCTATGTACACGAATTTACGATTTAGGAAGAAAGTGTCATTCTCCAGTATGCTGGGATGAGGTGGGTGAAGCAACGTTGTTGGGACCGAAGTTGGTACATATGACTACGGAAAAGATTCAAACAATCCGACAACGTATAAAAACCTCGCAAGATCGACAAAAGAGTTATGCTGATCTTCATCGAAAGGACGTGGAATTCAATATTGGAGAACATGTGTTGTTACATGTTGCTCCATGGAAAGGAGTTACGAGATTTGGAAAGAGAGGAAAGCTCAATTCTCGATTCATTGGCCCATTTTTAATCCTCAAACAAGTAGAAATTGTGGCCTATAGACTCGCTTTACCGCAAAGTATGTCTCGTGTTCATAATGTTTTTCACATATCTATGTTACGTAAATATGTGAAAGACCCGAACCACATTATTGAGTTAGAACCGGACGAAATAGCGGAAGATTTAACGTATGAAGTGGTTCCTATTAAAATCTTGGATAAGAAGGAACATATTTTACGCTCCAAGGTAATACCTCAAGTCAAAATTTTGTGGAGAAATCAAGATGTTGAGGAAATAACCTGGGAGTTAGAATTTGAAATGAAATCAAGCTATCATTACCTCTTCGACATACCAGGTACATACCCTAATTTCGAGGGCAAAATTTCATAAGAAGGGGAGGTTGTAAGACCCCAACTTTTATGAATAAAGATGAATTTTCTATAAATATCATTTTTGAATATTATGGAGTGAATTTGATATAATGTTATAGTTGTGGGTAATATTTATAAATTTTATAAAGTACGCAAGTTGTTATATAATATTCGATTGGTCGGGGAATATTCGTTTTAACAGGGAATATTCGTACGACGGCACAATTATTGGTAGACCCCACAACTAAATTATTGTAGGATTGAGAAAACGACAAAAATATCTTTTTATAAAATAACGGCAAAAGTTTTACAGTTAACTGTTAAAATACCCGGTGTTTAAAATATAGTAATACGCGGGGTTGCACAGTAGCACACGGTATTGCACAATATTTTTTAATTATTGATTCTTACGTAAGAAGGCACTACTCAATAATTGTTACAGTAATTACTGTTTAATATTTTATTTTATTGATTCAATAATTGCTGCGTTGATATTTTATATTATTGTTGTTTCAATATTTGTCACTGCACAGTATTTTCCATTATCAAATCAATAATTCATATTATTTGAATAATATTATAAGATAGCATTATTGAAAATGTCTAGAAAGTTCTGTCAATGAGAGGTTTGGTCACCTAATTACGCGCCAGTAAGGAGAAATCCTTATCGAAAAGTCCTCTCTTTCCTGGGAATGGGCTGGTTGTCATTATTGTGATTCTGTAATATTATTTGTGAATAATTAATTATTGATTTATATGATAAAAAATATTTATTTTATGTGGACATAAATGATAGATAGAAAAATATTTATTTTATGTGATTATAAATGAAGGAATTAATGTTGAGGTGTTTTATCAGTATTTTGTCGGATTGGAAGTATTAAAAAATTAAATCGGTGTTCTTAAATATATATTGCGTGAATTATAATTTTAATTCAACTGTTGGATCGTTGTGATTTTTGGATATGTTATGCATATATAAGTTGAGTATATGTCCACAAATTTTGAACCGTTAAAAATTAACGTATGATTTGTTATGAATTTTATGAGGTATTAGAAATCATCCGTCTGTGGATTTCGGATATTTTCTGTTTGGAATTTGGAAAAACTTAAACTTACAAAGTTGTAGAGAATTAAATTTTCTATGGAATAGACATGAGATCCGAATTTTTCTGATAAAAGGACTACTTATTATAAATTTCTAAATTTCAGAAAATAAAATAATTTTTATTAAAATTGGGTGGGACCCACTTTGTTTTTTTGAACATGTGGGCTGCTATTTTATTTTTTCTAGAATTGGCAGGCTTAGATGGCTGGTCATGAATGGTTGGTGCGTAGAAGAAAAGAAATGATATATTATTATTTTATTATTTTAGTCTCCCTTGGCGTTCTAGCATTTTCTTACAAATAGGCACTTAGGTTAGAATTTAAAATCACACCAGAAATAAGTTTTTTTCTCTCTATATTATCAAGCGTATTTTTGTGAGTATTTAGATACTTTGAGAGTTGCTATACTGTGCAAGTTTCCTTCGGCTTTACATCCGATATTCCGATCAGAAATACTGTTATTTTGAGGTAAGAGATGTTATTTTTGTTCAATATTCGCTTGGAATAATATTTTCTTCCATACTCTGTAGTATGTAAGTAATATTATTTCATTTCAAATTTTGAATTCTATACTCGTTTGTTAAAATTTTGGTTTCTATACTCCATGAAATTAGTAGAATATCATTGATATTTGCGCTTCATCCAGTATCTTTTCATGAAAATATTATTCTGAGCATTCTTGATAAGTTTTAACTTTTCCATGCCGGAGTACTATTCACAGGGTTACTATTCCCGAAATACTATTCATGGGATACTATTCACTCGAATACTATTCACTCGGGGTACTATTCATGATAAAAATTGAGTCGTTTTCGATCCAAATTATTTTTGGTACAATATTATTCTTGAATTTTACTCCACAAAGCAGTATCATGTTGAAAATTTGGACGTTATTGATTTCTGGATAAATTAAAATATAAATCTTTAAAAATTTATCCTTGAACTTGTTTTATTGAATTCTTATATCATTGTCATCATCCTCATGTTTATATTATGTTGAAAGTCATTTGTGGCCTGTGGTGCATAGATGGACTTGGTATGATTATGACTAGGAATTATTCGGTATAATCATGACCGTAATGTTACAAATGATGTGGTAAAAGTCTTCATTGGCTCGTAGTGCATTGATGGACAGCTGTTGGCATGATCATGACCATTGATGAATACACGAATATCCTTGGCCCGTACTGTATGGATAATTTGTGGTCGTGATACTAATGAATATCCTTGGCCGTAGTGCAGGGATGATGTGGATTATTTATTAAGCTGAGCCTCAGCGATAAAAGTGATGAAAAACCTTTTAAATCATAGAAGATAGTAGATTTTATTCTCTACTTGACTCTTCTAATGGATTGCTTGTTCCGCTGCAGTTAAACTTGATGTTTGTTATATTTTATCAGTTTAACACGGTTGAAGGCTAACAATAAATTATTCTGCATTATCCTAGTCATAATATTTCTTACTGGGATAGTTGATCTCACCATTTTGCTTTCATTGTTCTCTTCAGGAAATGAGAAAGTAGCTGGGACTAGTCGGGGAACGGAGTGACGGTCCAGATGATAGCATTAGTATTACTCACTATTCTATAAAATAGTGTGATAATAAATGTTTTGAGGACTCCATTTAAGTTGAATACTATCTAGAAGATAATATTCGTATGAAAACTCTCAGTTTATGTTTTGTCGTATTTTACACGACAGTTATATTATTAAGTTGTATTTGAATTTTGTACCATGTATTTGGCGACTCAAGATGGGTGATGTATACCTATTTTGGGGGCGTCACACATCGCATAAAGGACTAGGTTGTGTGCTTATGCAGAACGGCAGAATTATTGCGTATGCATCAAGTCAATTGAAAGATTATGAGAAAGGGTATCTGACACATGACTTAGAATTGGCTGCTGGAGTGTTTGCTCTGAAGATTTGGAGACACTATTTGTATGGAGAGAGGTGTGAAATATATACAGACCATAAAAGTCTAAATTATATCTTTACATAGAAGGATTTGAATATGCAACAAAGAAGATGGTTGGAGTTGATTACAGACTACGACTGTGAGATTTTCTATCATCCCGGAAAAGCGAATGTTGTTGTTGATGCCTTAAGTAGAAAGGGACAGGAGAAATTAATGATGTTGACTGCTCAGGAGAAGCTAGTGTCAGAAATGGCTAAGATGGAGTTGGAAATTAGATATCCTACAAAATTGTATGAAAAATTGTTCTAGATGGGAAACAGTTCAACGTTGGTAGATAAGGTGAAGAATGCACAACTTCAGGATGAGAACTGTGAAGAGATAAGAAGAAAAGTATCTAAAGGTGAGGAAAACAAGTTTAAAGTTGATTCGGAAGGGTTACTTCGATTTGAAAAGAGAATTTGGGTTCCGCCAGTACCGGAAGTTAAAGAGGAAATTCTGAGTGAAGCTCATAACTCAAAATATTCGATTCACCCTAAAAGTATGAAAATGTACCAGGATCTTAGACATCATTTTTGATGGCCGAGTATGAAAAAGGACGTGGCTAAGTGTGTCGCAAAATGCTTAATGTGTCAAAAAGTTAAAGCTGAACATCAAAGACCAAGCGGATTGTTGAAACCGTTGGAGATAATAAAATGGAAATGGGAGCATATTACAATGGATTTTGTGTAGGTTTTCCAACGTCTCAGCAAGGTTACGACGCCATCTAGGTGATTGTTGATCGATTGACGAAGTCGGCACACTTTTTTCCAATCAAGATCAAATTTAACCTAGACCGGTTAGCAAAACTGTACGTGAAGGAAATTATTTCAAGACATGGTGTCCAGGTGTCCATTATATCAGATAGAGATCCACGCTTCACATCAAATTTTTGGAAACAACTATAAGAATGCTTGGGAACGCAGTTGAGAATGAGCACATCATATCATCCTCAAACCGACGGACATAGTGAGATAACCATCCAGACACTAGAGGATATGCTTAGAGCATGTATCATGGATTTCAAGGAAAATTGGGATGACCATTTACCATTGGTTGAATTTGCCTATAATAATAGTTATCACGCGAGTATTAGCATATGTCGCCTTACGAAGCATTATACGGCAGGAAATACAGAACTCTGTTATGCTTGGACGAAGTAGGTGAACGTCAACTATTGGGTCCAGAGTTGGTACAACAAACTATCGATATCATCAAGGTGATTCGAACAACATTGATAGCTGCACAAGATAGACAGAAGAAATATGCTGATCAACATCGACAAAATCGAGAATTTGATATCGGTAGTTATGTTTTCTTGAAAGTGTCTCCCTGGAAGGGGAAAATCCGATTTGGTAAAAAGGGAAAACTGAGCCCTAGGTTTATAGGACCTTTTGAAGTGCTGAAACGACTTGGTGAAGTGGCTTACGAAGTAGCTTTACCTCCGAAATTAAGACACATTCATAACATTTTTCATTTGTCAGTATTAAGGCCATATAAGGTTGATTATAAGCATGTTATAGAATATGAGCCCGTACAGTTTTAGAAAGACTTGTCATATGAAGAAGTCCATGTTCAAATTATCGACATGAAAGTGCAGGTACTAAGAAATAAAGTGATACCTTCTGTTAAGATAATCTGGAGAAACCACAATGCTGAAGAAGCTACGCGGACACTTGAAGATGTTATGATGAAATATTATCATCAGTTATTTGCTTAGTCTTGTATAGCGATTCTGGGGACAGACACTTGTTAAGGAGGGAAGAATGTGACGAATAAATTTATCGAGTTGTGATTCTGGGGACAGAATCCTTTTAAGGAGGGAATGATGTAACGATTAAGAAATTTTGTAATTTTGTAATTAATTTAAATATTTATTGAAATAAATAAATATTTTATATAATTTATTTATTGAGAAAAATAAATAATTGATGAAATTGTGGTGCAATAATTTAGTTAAGTGTGTACGATAACTAAATTGATTTATGGTAATTTTATTATTTGAAAATTTGATTTAATGAAATAATTAAATTAAATGAATTGTTTGATATTTAAAAAAATAATTAAATTAAATAAAATGAAGTTCTAGTCTAATTTAATAATAAATTAGATGTATAATAATTTATTAATCATAAGTATAATTATAATAAAAAATTATTATTATTATTATATTTGTAAGTAATTTAAATTAATTAAATTAAAAGTATGACACATGAAATCATATAATATAAGTATTATCAAAATAAATTGAAAGTGGGGGAAATTTTGTAAACCAAACACAGTCTTATGGCTTTTGGCCTAATGTAACCGATAGACGCTTTATTTTGTTAACTGACATACGTGGGAGTCAATTTAGCCAGTTTTTATCTACACAAGTTTTCTAAGGCTAGGTTCAGAGAGCTTGGAGAGGAAAGAAAAACACAGAGAGAAAACGCAGTGGTTTGAGAGAGAAATCTTTGTGAATTGGTCAAGAGGAAGAGAAGGGTTTGCTAATCATTTCGCTAAATCAAGGTATAATCTATTCCTAATTTTAACTCTTAATTTCGGTAGTATTTATTCTATATGATTTGAAAATTTCGTTGGATTGTTTTATATATATGTACATATAGTTGATAGAAACTGTTAATTATCATATATGAGTGATATTTGATTATCAAATACATAATATTGGGTTTGAAGAAGAAAAGTAAATAACAGTGAAATGTTTATGTGATATGGCTCAGTAAGTCCAGAATTTGATGTCTAATACTTACTATAATCTGCAAATTGGTGTTAGATTGTGATAATATGTCAAGAAATTAAAACAACATAATTTGAATCATGTCAATTGGTTAAGAAACGAAGTGTTAGTAATCGAATTCGCTAAAAGTGTTAAAAGTAAAGAAATTGAAAAAAAAATTGTGGTTTTGATCCTTTAAAATTGATTATATATAATGTTATGTAGTTAGAATGATGAATTGCATGCTTATTGATGTTCTTACAAAGTTTGAGTTGTTAGGCTTTGAGAATTTATGTAGAAATTAAGAAATTGGAATTCTTCGCTTAAGAGCAGAGTCTAAACTCGTATTCTGCAAAACTGTTTTTGGTGCCGAGCGCGGGGGCGCTGCCTCTGGGCTCGCTGCCGCGCGGGCACGCCTGATACAAAGGGTGTCATGGCGCGGCCGCGCCAGTGATCAGTCAAACCCCATGTTGAGTTATTAACAGCATAGCTTTGGAAATGCTAACTTAAACTTATTTTAATGACCCTAAAACATGTTATAAGACATAACAACATGTAATCACAACGTTGAAACTATAAATTATGAACTAATAAGTTGTGAGAGTTTGGAATGTGATGTCATGAGAATTGGAATTTGTTTTACAATCACCATGTGATGTATTATAATATAATTGAGAGTTAAGTTTCATGGTATGTAAATGATTAGGATAGTCAGACCCTAAGATAAAATTATAGACTTGGCTAAAATGAGAAATAAACCAATGAAGTTAGTTTTGTTATAACCAATTGGTATTGTGATCTTAATGGTATATGTAGGGTATTTGGTGAATGTAATTATACTTGTGTAGCTTACACGCGAGGCAAGTTCCCTAACTTCATTCTCTTTACAATGAATGCAAGTTGCATACCTACGTTATCTGTTGATGTCAAGCAAGCTTTATATTTCTAATTTATCATTTTGCAAGTTCCTAAATCTTATATTAAAGTTGAGCAAGCCTATTGATTCTATCTTGTATATGATTGTGCAAGCTCTTGTAATTTAATTCGTTACATCGAGCGAGTTTCACTTTCTTAATTCTTGTTCTTGTTATTCAAGACGGTTTAAATTCATTGATTCAAATGAGATTTTCCAAACTCTTTTGGATATAGTACTTTGCATATATATACCATGTTTATTCCATTGTATATTGTCAGTATTCGATCTTTTACTTAGATATCATTGTTCAATTATATATTATTGTGATGAACCTTTGAGTAGCAAGCAAGTACTTATTGATTGGACTAATCTGTAATTGAATAGTGTTCTAAAATTCTAGAACCATTGATAAGCTAGTTCCAAACTACACTTTCTTTAGTGCGGAAATTCTAAAGTCAAGCTGAGATGAACAACCCTAATATAGGGGATTTTGTATGCGTTAGCGTTTAGATGTTTGTGCACAATACATGGTACAAAGGGCTGATCCCCCTACGTACGTAAGGAAGGGTCTGTATAGTCTAAACGACTGTTATGGTTGAGGTAGTAATACCTAATTTCCAGGGACATAGTTCGTGGTCTTGAGACCCTCAGATATAAATCTTGAACTATTCTCTATTCTTGATTTGCTGAACGATTTCCCTATTATCTAGTAACCATTGTTTTATCACATGTTGTTACTATTTTTATTCTTTATATTAGTGAGCAATTGTTTGCTCACTCTTGCATTTAAACACTGCAGCTAAAGTCGAACCAGTAGGGGAAATGGTAAGATGTCCAAGTGTTGAAGATTTATGTGAATTTATTTGGATGAATTATGTTATAAGACTTAATATATTTTGAGATCTATTCCGCAAACTTATGTAATAGTTTAAGGTTAAATTACCTGAGATTGTTTTTATTGATGTAACCCTTTAATGGGGAAGATTATTGCTTAAGTTATTTAAGTTATGTTTTATCCTTTATTATGGGTAGTTAGATGTAATTGTTTTGGATAGAGAGCACCAAATCCTATGGGAATGGAGTACCCAGATTTGGGGGTGTCACAAACACTATACCTTATTTGATACCGGTTCTATCCATTCTTTTATTTCACCTACTTGCGCTTAACGTTTAAATTTGACTCCAAAGAAATTAGATTTTGACTTATCTGTTGAAACTCTATTAGGAGAAACCTTCATTACATACACTGTTATAAATCTTGTTTGATTCAAATCGACACTTTCACATTACCTGTTGATCTCATCTCTTTGAAAATATTTGCCTTTGATGTGATTTTAGGAATCGACTGGTTAACTACTCATCATGCTAAATTGATTATTTTCGTAAGGTTGTTAGCTTTCATATTCTTAACCAACCTATTATGTGAATTCAAGCAACCAAACCACTAAAGTCAATCACTGTCATATCAAGCCATAAAGCCATTCATTTACTGAAAAACGGATGTCAAGTTTTCTTAGCCCATGTCACGGATTTAAACAAAAATACGTCAGATTTGAATGATATTTCTATTGTTAATAAATTTCCTGACATATTCCCTGAAGAACTTCATGGCCTACCCCCAAAGCGTGAAATCGAATTTTGTATCGACCTTGAACTCGATACAAAACCCTTAAATATTTCTTCACCCAGAACAAACATAACATGTGCCAAAGACGTTGGCTCGAGCTGTTGAAAGATTACGATTATACCATTCAATACCATCCTGGAAATTCAAACGTGGTAGCTGATGCATTGAGTAGAAGATCGTATGCGATTATGAGTGCGACGTTGTTAACACAAAGACCCATTTTGTATGATTTATAAAGGATGGAGATAAAGTTAAAGACTCCAAGGACCCACGTGATGAGGTCAAATATACGAGTAGAATTGACTTTAATCGATAAAGTTAAAGCCGCTCAAGCTGCAAACCTGGAGCTGATGCGTATGAAGAAGAAAGTGCAAGAAGGTGCTATTCCAGAAGCAAGAATCGATGAAAAAAGAATACTTCGAGTCAACTCCAGACTTTGTGTTCCTAACGACTCTAATTTGAAGTATAAAATCATGATGGAGGCACACAACACACCGTTTTCAATCCATCCTGGGAGTACCAAAATGTATCGTGATCTTCGAAATACATTTTGGTGGAGCAATATGAAGAGAGAGATAACGGAATTTATCTCAAGGTGTTTAACTTGTCAACGTGTCAAGGCGGAGCATCAAGTACCAAAAGGTCCATTGCAACCACTTAAAATTCCAGAATGGAAGTGGGAGCACATTATAATAGATTTCGTTACTGGTCTTCCCAAGGTTTCTCAAGGCATAGATACAATTTGAGTCATTGTCGATAGATTATCCAAGTCTGCTCATTTCTTACCCATACAAGAAACATATTCACTTGAACATCTTGCTCGTATATACATAAATGAGATTGTAAGACTGCATGGTATGCCAATATCCATAGTTTTTGGTCGAGACCCAAGATTCACTTCATGATTTTAGGTTAGTTTGCAGAAAGCTATGGGCACAGATTTACGATTCAGTTCTGCATATCATTCTCAAACGGACGGGCAGTCGGAGAGGACTATTCAAACTCTTGAAAATCTATTAAGACTCTATGCCCTAAACTTCAAAGGAAGTTGGGACAAGTTCTTGCCATTAGTAGAATTCTCCTACAACAACAGTTATCAAGCAAGTATAGGCATGGCTCCATTCGAGGCGTTGTATGGACGAAAGTGTCGTTCTCTAGTATGCTGGGACGAGGTGGGTGTAGCAACGTTGTTGGGACCAGAATTGGTACATATAACTACAAAAAAGATTCAAATGAGCCGGCAACGTATAAAAACCTCACAAGATCGACAAAAGAGTTATGCTGATCTTCATCGAAGGGATATGGAATTTAATGTTGGGGATCATGTGTTGTTACGTGTTACTCCATGGAAAGTAGTTACGAAATTTAGAAAGAGAGGAAAGCCCAATCCTCAATTCATTATTCCATTTGAAATCCTCAACCGAGTAGGAACTATGGCCTATAGACTCGCCTTACCGCCAAGTATGTTTCGTGTTCATAACGTTTTTCGCATATCTATGTTACGTAAATATGTGGAAGACTAGAACCACATTATTGAATTAGAACCAGACGAGATAGCGAAAGATTTAACGTATGAAAAGGTACCTGTTAAAATCTTGGATAAGAAGGAACATATTCTACGCTCAAAGGTTATACCTCAAGTCAAAGTTTTATGGAGAAACCACGATATTGAGGAAATGACCTGGGAGTTAGAATCTGAAATGAAAACAAGGTCCCCTCACCTCTTCAACATACTAGGTACGTACACCAATTTCAAGGACGCAATTTCATAAGAAGGGGAGGTTGTAAGACCCCAACTTTTATGAATAAAAATTTAATTTTCTCTAAATATTATTTTGAGTTATAAGATGTGGATTTGATATAATGTTATAGTTGTGGGTAATATTTACAAATTTTACAAAGAAAGCAAATTGTCATAAAATATTCGTTTGGTCGGGGAATATTCGTTTTATCATAGAATATTCATACGACGGCACAATCATTGGTGGACCCCGCAACGAAATTACTGTCAGAATTAGAAAGCGACAGAAATAACTTTTTATAAAAATAACGGCAAAAGTTTTACCGTTAACTGTTGAAATACCAGTGATAAAATTACAATAATACGCGTGTTTGTATAGTAGCACACGGTATTGTACAGTATCTTTGATTATTGATGCTTACGTGAAAAGTCACTCAGTTTTATTCAATTATTATAGCAGTAGTTGACGCATAGTATCTCACATTATTGATTTAATTATTGTCACAGTATCATCTGCACAATATTTTATATTATTAAATCAATAAGTGAGACGACAAAGTTATTCATATTATTATTTGTATTATTGACAATGTCTAAAAAGTTCTGTCGAGAAAAGGGATTTGGTCATCTAATTGTGCGCTAATAAGGAGAAGTCCTTATCGAAAAGCTCCCTATTTCCTGGGAATGAATGGGTTGTTAATATTGTGAGTTATAATATTAACGATGAATAAATATTATTAAAAATGTGTTTAGTGAAGCCAAGTCAACTAAGATAAAAAGAGGGGGGTTTTATGAAGTATTTGTTGTAAATTTGGCTTATTACATGGACCCCCACTTACTCATTTTTTAAAATCGTTGGAGAAAGTTATCTCAGTTTTGTTTTATTACTATATATATATATATATATATATATATATATATATATATATATATCATATAAGTTTTGTTTTTATTATTATTATAATAGAAATAAAATATAAAACTTTTTATATAAAACAGAATACTCTTTATAAAGTTATTCGTTTTATTAGATTATAAATAGAATATATTATATTTTATTTAAAATTTTCGTTTTATTAAAATATTTTATAGCATGGTGTTGCATAGTAAAAATCAGAAAAATCAATTTTCGCCCGTGATTCTTGTGACGCCCCCAAATCCGGGTCTATTCTAACCCGACAAATGATGCTACACGGTACTCATAACTGTACATTCATTCTAATGAAACGACATCAAAATGTGTGTTCCAATGACATTCTTATTACATTAATAATAATAAATCTCATTCCCAGGTTCTTAAACCATTACGTTCTTTGTTCATCATAATGTAATACATATACTTACTAGTCTATTACAAGATAAACTAATCATTCATCTTCGCCTTACCTTTATCTCTACTGGAAATCTCGGTTTGCTCGTCCTTAGTTGCATTCATATGGTTCAAGCAAGAGTGAGCATAACAAGCTCAGCAAGTACAACAATTTCCTTTAAAAGCAAGCTTGAAACATAGGAATCATATATCTTCAATAGCTGGATAATAGTTACGAAGTACTATCAATAATTCAAAATAGCATTTCTTTTCCTCCAAAATGTTTTACAATGACAATATTCAGTAAAACATCAATTCTGGTCCAAGACCATGAGCGTTTCACAATTTCTTTGAAAAGGACAACCCGACACTAGGTCCGTAAGTCCGGCATAGCTTACAAGCACTTCTAGGTGATCAGCCTATAGTACTCTATATTGATCAACACTACATCCATTAAACGTGTGTACGTTTAAGTTGTGGCAACCTCACGTGCCCATCGAATACTCGATGAAAATACATTTGTTTATTCATATTCAGGCTTACCTTGAATCAGTACCAAACAATTGGCGTAGGATAGCATTAGCAATTCTATTATTGAAAGACTTGTAAATAAATCAATCAATCTGTCAAGATTAGTCTAGCCGAGTTAAAATTGGCATCGACTCTTTCTTTAAAACCATACATGTATCTTATAACTTGAATTATTTGAAAACCTGGCTAACACAAAGGTTAGACACGTATTTAAGAAAAACTTGCCTTCAGCGTCTGCTGTAGTATAATAACTTTTCCTTTGAGTCTTTATAGTCTCTACAATACATAACCACATAACATACCACATTAGGTCATGAATGAACGTACATGGTTCCTAAAGAATCTTACCCTTCTTCTCAATCTAATTACTTATTAGATTTGTTATTATTGGTTCCGGCTTTCCGTTACGTTGTTTCTTACTTTCATACACAATTGACTTTATGTAACCCTAAGTGATCATACTTAAGGCTTAATTATGTCTTAATAATGTTACATTAAGATCCTTAGTTAATTGTTCATTAATTCTCATTCATGCTCAACATACAAACATTCTTCACTATCTAGACCCTAAGTCTGGCGCTGCGGCGTCGGCTATTCTTCTCTGTGCCGCGCTGCGGCACCCGCATTAGGTTAAAAGACCGAACTCGGCGCTGCGACGCGAGTCCCTTCGTTACGGGTCGAGCTGCGGCTTGAACTAACAGGGGATGAAGGCCATTTTGGCACTGCGGCGCGGGCTAATTGGCCTTGGGCTGGCGCCGCGGCGCCAGCTCTGTGCACCAGCCAATTTTGACAGACTTTTTCATTTGTGAGATTCCCGGACTCGTAACTTCTTCATTAAACGTCCGAATTGGCTCGTTCAAGAGCCTACGGTTCACAAATTTCATACTCTACGTGTTCATGCAAGAATTTTATCTATTCGACTTCGTTTGCTAAAAATTCACCTATTAGTTCATTTTTAACGAAAACGATAAACGTTCATGAACGTTTAATGCTCGTTTCTTCGTTCTAAGTTAGAATTCGATCATTCTCGAGTCCACAACTCTATAATTCCAAATAAGACTTGTCTCTATTGAAAACCAATGTTTCCAAGCTCAATATCAAAATTCGACTTCCATTCCGAGAATTTCACGAATTCGACGATTATCGTCTAATCGTGTGAATTCTGCCAAAATTTCGTTACTTGAGATTTTTAAACCGTTTCAAATGGATTCATTCCATCATACTAACATCTTAATATACATACTTCATTAACTTATTTACATGATAAGTTATTACTTATTCTTTGTGATCTTATAACTTATTAAAGTATAAAATACTTATGTTTCCATTTTTCATGACTTATGTCTTCTTTTCATATGACTTATTATGGTTCAAGACTTCTAACCATTATTCTTGCTTCATCTTATTATACCAATTTCATAAATGCAAACATGTTACAAGTTCTTACAAGTTCTTCTTAAGTTCATAGCTTAAATGATTAAGAATAGCTTATTCATGACTTATACGGCTTATTAATACTTAAGCCCTTTGATTCATCATTCTTATCATTCCTTAGTATACATGTTCTACCACTACCTACTTTTCTAACAATGGTAGAGAAAGAGAAACATGGCTTAGGATTGCTTACCCTTGATATCCTCTTGCTAATCCTTAATCTTCTTCTTGCTTCTTCAAAATCTAACAAAGGAAGTCTAACTTTATATGTGCTTATTCTCTCTACCAATTAAGTTGTAAAGTGTTGGAGGAAATGAACAACCAACAACAATGAATTCAAGCTTGCTATTTATAGGAAAACCAAAGTTAGGGTATAATGGTCATTAAGCCACTTCCACCTCCTTAATCAACCTCCTTACTATTCAATACTTCCACCCTAAGTTAACTTGCTCCCCACAACACTTGGCTATTAAGTCTAATTGGTCATTAAGTCTACTTGATTACCACACTTACTTAGCCATTAAGTAAACTTGTTCATCACAACATTTATCCTTTACTTGCTCACTACATTATTTACTTAGTCATTACTTAACTTTGCCATTAAGTTACTTGCTCCCTACTTTGAATTATCCATGGTTTGCCCCATGGGTCACCCTAACCCATTGGATCATAGCTTGGGCTTAGGTTTAATTAGCTTATCTTAAGCTTTGGGCTTGCACATTAAACTACTTTAGGCTTCACATTAAATCATATTGGACTTGTACATCCCACATAATCCATAAGTCTATTCACAAATGGCTTAAAGCCTTATAACATATACTCTACGTATAATTCTTGTATTCTAACTCGTATATTTATTCAACATATAGGACATACCATCCTTCATATATACTCGTATAATACCTCGTATCATACTCGTATTCATTATCTCGTACAATACCTACGCATTATACGATCATCGCTTTAATTAATTATACGCATTTTATTTCCTTCTCGGAAATCACTTTCCCTAATCGTTAGATTTTAAGTCCGCAGACGAAAAACTGCGTTTTTCATAACTGGAATATTATTGGATATTCCATCTCACCTCGATATTCTATCGGTATGTATTTCTCGGAAGTTCAAAAATAATTCCCGAGCAGAAATGCGTGAATAGTGTTTTTTCGAAAAATTTCTCGAAAAGCTTTTATTTTTGTCTTGAAAATTCAAACACTTTAATTCTATCACGTAGCCAAAATACTACGACGTTCTGACATGTCTAGGTCATAGAACGACCTTCAATTAGCTTACTCCATAAATAATTAATTAAATTCATTTAATCATTATAATTAAATAAAAAATTTAATTCTCCTAAAAATCTAATTTTCTGGGGCGTCACACTCTTCCCCCCTTATAAAGATTATGTCCTCAGAATCTCGCTAATAATACCTACACCATTGAAGAAAATTTTTTCTTTATTTTAATCTTGAGTCTCCACGTTGCTTCTTCGGCATTGTGGTTCCTCACACTCACATTTACCGAAGGTATTATCTTAATCTACATGACTTGTCACTTCCTATCAAAAATTTGAGTCGGAAGTTAAACACTTATTAACATATTACGCTATATTCCCTTTATTAGTCTTTCTTTTAACTCCTAATTATTTGGAACTCAAGTTTCTCCCTCAAACCGAGATTATACTTGAACTTCTCTGCATCCTGCATCCACGTCTTCATTCGCTTGCATTCCTCGCTACCTAATTATACTTAATTAACTCGTTCTATTATCGTGGATTGAGTCTACGTTGTGAATAGCATTTCTATCTCTTCATTCCGTAATTTAACTTCTAACTCTGATCTTGCCATCTCCGTTATTAACTCATTCTGAGTCGTTAACATCGATAGCATTTCCTTACCCTTCCTTTTACCTTCCCTGTATGATATAACATATCACAGTCGTAATCTCTTATTCATTCAATCACCTTTTGTGTGGAGATATATTTCAGACTCTTAGAGTCCGTGTATATCTAACACTTCTCCCTGCATAAATACTAACTTCAGATTTTTAATTCAAAACTATCGTTGCCAATTATAGATCATAAGTAGGATAGACCTTCTCATAATCCTTTAACTGGCGTGCTACATACACAATGACCTTGCCATGCTACATGAGCACGCAATCTCGTCATCTATGCGAAGCATTGAGATACACTACAAAATTCCTCGTATCATCTGATAAAGACAATACATGTGGTTTGCTTATCTTTCCTTTCTCACGTCTCATTCCCAACATACCTATCAATTTGCCACTGACTTGCTCAGCGCCCCTTACGAAAAATCTAACTTCAGTACATCAGTTAACCCAAATGACATAACCAGAAACTTGTCATAACTATAACGAGTTCTGAACGTCGTCTTAGGTACCTCCTCCTTCTTCCTTACTTTCAACCAATCATACCCCGTACGCAAATCTATCACTACAAAAAAATGGGGCTTCTGCAACAACCAATTTTTGTTGCTAAAGGTACCAAATTTCGTTGCAAAAGGGTTTTGGCAACGACTTTAAAGTCGTTGCGTCTTTCATTGCGCAATGAGCGTTGCTAATTGTTCCACAACGAACGTTTTTTTTCGTTGCCAAAAGTAATACATTTTGCAACGAAATTTGGCTTTCGTACACAGACATCGATCCTTTAGCAACAAAATATATTGTTGCAGAATAATTAAAATTTCGTTACTAAAAACCTAATTTCGTTGCAAAAGCATGCTAATTGGCAACGAAATGAACTCTTTTTTTTTTTGCAACGACCATGTATTTTCGTTGCAATTGACACCATTTTGCAACGACATTTTTCGTTGCAGTAAATTATGAAAATTGTTGCCTAAGCTTGCTTTCGTTGCGAAATGTAAACCTTTTAGCAACGATTTTCGTTGCTGATTATATTATTTGGCAACGACATTATGCTGAATCAGCAACGAAAATGTTTGTTGCTGGTTATTTTTCAATAGCAACGAAAGTCGTCGATTAACAATGACATTATATGTTGCCGTTTTTTTATGTGCAACGAAAGTTGATATGATTTGCAACGATAAAAAATGTTACCTTTTATATTAGTATTAACAACAATATCATCTCCGTTGTTATTAGGTTAATTTTTCGTTGCCAAATATTATATTTTTAATGCCATTAGCAACAAAAAATTGTTGCTAAATGTATAAAAAATTGTTGCTATATTAAAACTTGTTCAATGCTTTTGTAACGAATTATGTTGTTGCCAAATCAAAATATGACATTCTTTTTGTGTACCTGACTGGCTCAATGTCCCCATAGCAAATAATGGTAAAAATACAAAAAACTAAAATATTATTAACTTAATAAAATCATCCACTACATAATCATTCATTATCTTTACAATTAACCATCTAAAGCTACCACAGTTCTTCAATCAAAGTATATATGACAAATCAGTGGATAATTGACCAACTGCATTAACAGCTGCCCACCGTACACGAGGCTGGGGATCTTGAAATGAGTTCAAAACCATAGACACCATGTGACGAACGAGAATTTTATAAATTATTTTAAATATTTATTGAAGTAAATAAATATGTTTCGACGATTTAATTATTAGATTAAATAATCAATTGATGCAATTGTGGTAGAATAATTTAATTATATGTGTTACATTTATTAAATTAATGTAGAGAATTTTATTATCAATGTACGTGAGCTTATTGAATTAAACGAAATATTTAATTAACCATTATGTTATTAAATTAATGTAATTATTAATTAGAGATTTAATAAATTGACATTATTTATTAATGAGTAAATTAAAAATATGACTATGTGAATTTATGAGAAATTATTATATTTTATTTATATTAAATTAAATAAGATATTTGATTTATTGTGCAAGTGGGTGTGACATAAATTAAACTATATGATAAAGTTTTATTAAATTAAATGATTTTAAAACCTTTTCCTAACTAACCAAACAGGGCCTTAAGGGGAGTTGGTGCAGTTAACCCATGATTGGGCCAACTGACCACTCTGCGCTCAGTTCCTTTATTATATTACAACGTCTTCTCTTTTTCTTTCCTCATTTTGCCTAAGTCTAGAAAGCTATCAGAGAGAGTTTAGAGAAAATTGTCAGAGATATTTAGAATTGTGAGTGGGTGAAAGAGATTTTGAGTGAGGAATTCTAATCCTACTAATTATATTCTACAGGGTAATCTTCTCCTTCCCAAATTCTAAATTACGTATTTTAGTTTTCATAAAATGGCTTTCAAAACTTCTGTTAATCTCTGTGAATTGAGAATTGGTGTTGTGATAAAGATATGTGTAGTAATTCGAGAAGTATAGCATGTTTTACATATATATTGCATGATTCCATATCATTAGTTTCATAATATTACGTAATATATATGTTTTACAAAATTACAGAGTTTGGGTTTGGCCTTAAGGCCTTATACGTGAAAATTTATGTATTGATCATATATTATCCCTAAATTTTAGACTTGTATGTTGTTATGCATGTTAATACGAAGAGTTTAAGCCTTAAACGAACGAATTCGGTGTTATAACGAATTCGTAAGGAGAATTTTCACATAAAGTTTTCTAAAACTTCATGAACATCAAAGTCAGTGAATTGTTAGGCTTTAAATCTGTTATTAAGTGTTTAAAATTAGTTTTGTCAGTATATAAATGTTGGGTATTAATTATATATGAATTCCAACATGTGGGTATGTTTAATTTGGAGAATTAATGATTTTGTAGTAATTATTTTCGCTGAATTCTGTGTTCTTCGCGAACTGGAAAAAAAAAAAGAAAAAAAAAGAGCTTTTAAATTTTTTAAGTCTAACAAAGGGTTAGTGTATTAAAATAATGAACATGTAAATATGTTAGAAATATTATATAATGATAAAATATTTGTTTAGCATGTAAATAACATAATTACATGTGAGTTGTATTATTAAATACATAATTAGTTATTTATTCATGAAGAACAAATTAGGTGTCAACGTGATGATTTGACTAAGTTAGTCAATTATTAAAGTAGACAACGAGAATAAGTTATGATGATTAGTTAATAATTAACTGGTATTGAATGTGAATGGTATGTAGGATTTATTTCAAAGAACGTGATTAGTTAAAGTGTAATCTACACGCGAGACAAGTTTCCTAAACTTAAACTCTTAAATTGAGCAAGTTTCTTAACTCTACTTCTACATTGAGCAATTTACTTAAACTTAAATTATTATTCAAGTTCAAGTATTATACTAAAGATTGATTACCTTTCAAAGCATGATTCAATTATACAATAATTGTTCTATTGTATACATTTGAGATTATTATTCAAATCGAATATCATTATTGTTGAACCTTTTTAGACTAGTGAATCTTAATGATTCAGCTAGTCCTTAGTTGATGAACGTTCTAAATTTCAGAACCCTTATTGAAGTATCCAAACCAAACTTCCTTTGGTGCGGACTCGAATGTCAAACTGAGATGAACAATCCTGAAAAGGGATTCACTTATGCGTTAGCGTTAAGATATTGTGCACAGTATGGTACTAAGGGATGATCCCCCTAAGTACGAGAAGAAGGTCCATAGTCTTATGACTGTTAAAGGTTTCAAGTATAACCCTTGTTAACCTAGGACATAGTTCAAGGTCTTATGACCCTCAGTATTCTTTTGATTCATGTTATTTATTCTTGATTCAAAAGTTGAGCTTTATTCAGATGTCGTTGATTATTCGCATGTTATTATACTGTTGTTTCATTTTTTTATACTTGTGGGCATTTGTGTTCACTCTTGCTTAATAATAACATTGCAGTTAAGAATGAAAGAAGCGATGAACCCTCCACTAGTAAGGGCAAGGGCAAAGTTAGCAAATGATGAAGACCTGTTATTTATTAACTGATGTATTTGTTTAAGACTTGAGTTATGTTGATGTTAAGACTTATTTGTTTAGAATTCCGCACAGATGTTTTAAGGTTAGAGTAACCTGTGATTTATTTATGATTCAGTTGATGTAACCCTTAAGGGAATAGATTTTATTATGATTTCTATCTATTGTATGGTTTGATATTATTTATGGGTAGATAGATAGATGATGCTTGTACAGTGAACACCAAATCCCGTGGAATCGAAGTACCCGGATTTGGGGGTGTCACAAGTTGGTATCAAAGCTGTAGGTTATGAACCTTAGGTGGGGGAAACAACCTTAGGTAGTAGCCTTATAGAAGAAGATAGTAATTGAAAACTCTTATCGAGTTCTAAGAAATAAATTTTTGTAATTCATTGAAGATAATAAAATACATTATGTGTTTATGTGTTAAGTATGTGTTAGATAGTATGACTTAGTAACTAAAACTTAAAATTTTGTTGTCAGGATGACGAATGATGGAGAAGCTAGTCAAGCTGAGGAGGGACCCCATTTACCTATAGTACCTACTGAGGAGGGATCTCGTGTACTTGTAGGACCGACTGAGGAGGAGCCCCGAGACATTCATGTCGTTAGGGAGCAGCTGGTGGAGAGGGTTTCATCTCCATTGATCACCGTTGTTGATCAGGAGCATGAACCTGAGATTGATCTTGAGGAGGATCCTAAGGAGGAGGAAGAAGAAGAGGAGCTACCACGGTACACTGTTGATGCTGAGATGTATGACACACTATATGATCGTAACGTGGAGTTACAAGATGAGGTTCAGGAATTGACTGAGCGAGCGACTGTTCAGCAGTCTAATTTAGAGGAGAAGGATAGAGAGATTGTGACCCTTCATACATGTTTAGGAAACATGGAGTGGGATCTGGTTCATGAGAAGGGTCAAACCGAAGATAAGACCGAGGAGATAGAGAAACTGAAGAAGGAACTGAAGGAAACCTCCGGAAGACTGAAAATGGCAGAGGAAGGATGGGTAAGAGAATCACATCGAGCTGATCGTGCAGAAGATGATAGTCGTGCAAAGAAGGCAAAGCTTGAAGACATGTACGCCACACTTAATCATGCGATGGATGAGGTTCAAGAGCGAGTGTTAAGGTACCCCATCCAGTTTGAAGGACTTCCATCGTATATGTTGGATCGCAGGACGATGTCTCATATCATGAATGAGGAGCGTGGCAAGGCTATTGAGCACCTTGAAAGACAGGAATAGAATCTGTTTATTTATGTGAAAGACTTATATAGTTTTATGTAAATTCCGATGTGTTTATGAACTAAGGAATATGTTAATATTTGAATGTTTTAAATCCTGTGGATTCTTTATTCCAGGATAGATGATGTAAATAGCAGTATGCTATAATTTAATGTTAAAACTTTTTATTTGAATGAAAAGATATCAAGTTGTTTGAGATGATGTGTTAAGTGATATGTTAAATTGTTGAGTAATGTCTTAACTATGTAGAGAAATAAATAAAGTTCTAATAAACGTTTATTTAACAGAAAAATGCCGCCAAGGAGAAGACAACAACGTCAACCGGCTCAGGAAGGGTCAACCAATAATAACAATAATGCCAACGTTAATCCAGTTCAACAGCTAGTTAATTTACTAACTGGAGTCATGAATAACCAACCGCAAGCTCCACCTAGCACAACGTTTAAAGATTTTAAGGCGGTGGGACCGCCAGAGTTCAAAGGTTCCAGAAACCCGATCGAGGCTCAAACGTGGGTGATGGAAATGGAGAAAGTTTTCGACGTTACTAGGGTTCGAGAAGATCAGAAGACCGTTTTTGCGACATTTATGCTAAAGTCTGAGGCTAGCTACTGGTGGCAGGCAAACAAGATGCGAAGAGGTGAAGGTGTAATTACGTGGGAGAGATTCAAAGAGATGTTTTTCGAAATGTATTTCCCAGCTAGTTCGCAGAATCAGATGGAGGTGCAATTTCTGGAACTGAAACAGGAAAACATGAGCGTGCCTGAATACGCAGCTAAATTCGATGAGTTGGCAAGGTTTGCCCTGTATCAAGTACACATTAACGAGAGGAAAGCCAGACGATTCGAACAAGGACTGAAGCCTTGGGTATACAGCAATGTATCAATGTTTCAACTTAACACGTTTGCGGGAGTTTTGGAAAAGGCCATTCTCGCGGAAGGAGGAAGTGATGCAGTGACTAAGTACAACCAAGAACAGAAAAAGAAAAAGAGTGAGAATGAAGGTAATAACAAGACTGGTGGAAATAATACTGGGAATAATAATAATCAGAAGAGGAAGTGGACGGATAACTCGACAGCTGGAAGTCAACACGGAGGGCAGAAAAAGAAGATAGAAGCATGTCTGACCTGCGGCAAGGCACATCTAGGAGTTTGTTTGAAGGGAAAGAGAGTGTGCTACAATTGTGGTCAGGAAGGCCACATAGCACCAAATTGTCCAAACCCAAAGAAGGGTGCTTGTTTCAACTGTGGTTCGAAAGATCATTTAGCAAGAGACTGTCCCAAGAAGGGATCGGGAGGATCAGGACAAGGAGGAAACCGGGGAAATAGCAGTGGAAATACCTTAACCATCACCGGACCACCTGCAACAAACCGACCAACCGCCAGAACTTTCAATATGACGGTGCAGGATGCAATCCAGTCTCGTGATGTGGTGTCAGGTATCATTCCGATCAATGAAATTAATGGTTACGTTTTATTTGATTCGGGTGCTACTTGTTCCTTTATATCCGATGACTTTGCTAATAGTTTAGATTTGCTTAAGGATGAATTGGAATATCCCATGATTATAGAAATTGCGAATAGAGAGATAATTCCTGTTAAGCATGTGTATAAGAATTGTAGAGTGGATATTAAGGGTAATATCATGAACGTAGATCTTATCCCTATTCGATTGGGGGAATTCGACGTTATATTGGGTATGGATTGGTTATCCAATTATGGGGCTGTAATTGACTGCCAAAAGAAGCGTATTAACCTTATGACTCCGTCAAAGGTTGTGTTTTATGGTAGCAAGTCGCCTAGACAAGCGAGTTGTCTGACGATGTTGCAGGCCAGGAAGTTATTAAGACAATGCTGTGTAGGATATTTAGCTTACATAGTCGACAGTCGAAAAGAGAACCCGAAGGTAGAGGAGATACCGATTGTGAGGAACTTCGTCGATGTATTTCCAGACGATTTGTCAAGACTTCCTCCAGATAGAGAAGTAGACTTTGTGATTGATTTGGCGCCCGGAACTGCTCCGATATCGAAGGCACCATACCGAATGGCGCCAGTAGAGATGAAGGAATTAATGGTACAACTACAAGAATTGTTGGACAAAAAGTACATTCAACCGAGCGTATCGCCGTGGGGAGCGCCGGTGTTGTTCGTGAAAAAGAAGGACGGATCGATGAGGCTCTGCATTGACTACAGAGAATTAAATAAGGTCACGATTAAGAACAGATATCCATTACCGAGGATCGATGATCTGTTTGATCAATTGAAGGGAGCAAAATACTTTTCCAAGATTGACTTGAGGAGTGGTTATCACCAACTGAAGGTGAGGCCAGAGGATGTACCGAAGACAGCGTTCCGAACGCGATATGGTCATTATGAGTTTTTAGTAATGTCGTTTGGTCTTACGAATGCTCCTGCAGCATTTATGGGACTAATGAATAGGGTATTCAAGCCGTTTTTGGACAAATTCGTGGTGGTATTTATAG